>OMNN01064352.1:32537-46181 GCA_900302755.1 Chromis chromis
AGGGGGGGGGGGTGCTTTCCTCTCTCTTGCAGCCCTTTTATTGAGGTTAATGCATTGTGACTAACACAGTGCTATTAAGCCTCTCTGTCTCTTGCAATCTCTTTCTCTCTCATTCCCCGTTATCTGTTTTTCTCCATTTGTCTCTTTTTCTTTTAGTCCACCTCTTTAACAAATAGGAAGACCTTTAGCGAGACCATTAGTTGTGTATTTATGGTACCTGTATGTTTGTGGCTTTGGTTACCCACCCTCTATAAAACACATCCAGCAATACCAGCTAAAAAAAAACAGCAAGTTTGGATATTGTGAAGATTTTGTTTTGTACTATGGTTTGTTCTATAACAATCAAAGTATCATCATGCAGAACAGCGATCAAAAGAAACATATCAGCACATCTAGGGAATGTTTTCTCCTGTCGGATTACTTATCTGAGTAAAACACTTTTCTCCCTCACTTCTACTTCTGTTTCTCTGTCTCTGCCTGTCTAACTCTCTCTGTTTCCCTCCCCCAGGTCTCCAGATGGGGTAGATGGCCAGCCTCCAGCTCTGCCCCCCAAGCAGCTGAGCAGGAAGACACTGAGCCAGATCATTCAGGCCCACTCCCAGCAGAGCCTCCTGGACAACCACCTCAACGAGATGTATGATGTTCCCGTCAACGCTGACAAGACCACGGTCAGTATGACAGCACAAACCCTCATTATGTTGGATTACAGTAAAGTTTTTAGAGTGCCCAGTTGCATGAAGCGTCTTTACCCCTTCCGTCCTGGAGGTCCCTGCGCTGAGATCAGACCGTATCTGTTGTTAAAAATGCAACCAGCGTCACTTTTTGAATGTTGCCAAGCATGGCACATTCACTCCAGAGTCTGCCTAGTACAACTATGATTAAAATGGATGTACCATTTGTTGTGATTCATTCCTGTTGCATTCAGTTTGAGAGAGTCACAGTTGAGAATTTTTAGAAGCGATTCAATAACATCAGTGTCACTGACTCATTGTTATAATGCTGTTATTTACTCTCCAATTTACGCAGGAATGAAAATGTCAATTTTTGCTAGAGTTTTCCAGCGTCACTCTAGCCTTGTAGTACAATCAAAAAGGCTTTTTGATTTCGAAATTCTTCAGAGTAACTCTTATCCATAGCCTTAGAGTTTTTCAGATATTGCTGACTAAATTTTGAGGATGTTTTTCATATGGAAATAAAAAAGCAAAGAAATTATAGGGCTTATAGGGTAAATTAGGGTTAAAGTTTAACATCTGTAGTGAATAACCTTGAGAATGCAAATTTAAACGTTGCACCAACAACTTCATTTGGACATTTTAATATGTTTTAAATAGTTTTGCAAAATCAGATTTTCTTTTTTTTTTGTTTTGTAATATCTCTTTGCCTGCCCTCTGACCTGCTGATCAAAACTGACAAATGGGCCGCCGTTTAGCTCACTGAGTTAAGGCGATACCACATGGGCACAGTCCATTAGCATGGGTCATGAGACACTTTGCTGCATGTCACTCTCCTCTCTGTCTACCCCAATTTCACTCTGTCTCTCTCTACCAATAAAAAGGAAAATCTCTCCCCCAAAAAATTACTTAAAAAAAAAAAGACAAACTGACTGTGACAGTTGCAGTGAATGTAAAGGAATCTGAAAGAGCCTCATTGTCAAGTTATCTGTTGACTTTACCCAACAAAACAGTTTTCTGTTTGCTTCTGCCTCATCTTTTAGCTAGACATTTGAATATCCACAAATGTTCAGTTTCTACAATTAGGGTTATAATAAAGATTTGACTTCTCTGAGCTTGAGCAGTGTTACCATGGCAACATTACCATATTACTTCTCTCAGGAAGTTTCTTTGAGAAGTCTGATATTAACATTGAACAAACCACTTGGTTTCCTGTCTTCAGCTCTAAAAAGCTGTTTAGCCTCTTTCAGTTCATTGTTTTGGTTCTAAAGCATATACACTGCTTTATTTATAGAGCAAACATGTAAGTGAAGGCTGGAGCTACATTCTTTAGGTGGTCAAAAACACAAATGAATGAAATGAATTCATGTCTGCTGGATGTGAAATCAAACCATTTTCCCCCCCCATAAACCAGTCTTGTGTGGTGGATTTGCACCTGCTTGTTTTGATGTTTTTTCTGCTCCCTAGTGGCCATAAATAAATGAGTGACGCTCTTAATCTCAATTAAATTTTCATTTTAGATGTTTAGTTAACATTTCAATCAAAAGCAAATTTACACTGAATATAACACAAGTAAATGTGTGTACTTTTTGTTAACCAGCTTGTTAAGTATACAGTATTAACCAGGTTAGAGACACAGCCTCACCTGTTCAAGTATAAATATGCTATGCCCTGGAGAAGGATGATATAGAAGAGATTAGGATGTAAATTTGACTTCTCTGTGTTAAACTCTGTTCTTTCAGTTGAATGGAGTAGTCCCTCATGATAATCTGGTCCTTATCAAGATGAGACCTGATGAACACGGACGTTTCGGCTTCAATGTCAAGGTGAGACGCCTGGTCAAAACCTTTGTTGCTGTGCATCATCTGCATGCATCATGGAATTCACACTCCCTGCCTAAAATGATAACTTTCCCCTAAAAACAATGACGGACGTTTTAATGTTAACATGTATCTGATGTGTCCAGGGTGGAGCTGACCAGAAGATGCCTATCATTGTGTCAAGAGTGGCTCCGGGAACATCAGTAAGTCAAAAACCATCTCATATGCAGAGCTGCAGAACACTTCACCTTCAGTCACACTTCTGATTTGTTACTTCAGTAACTCCAGTCACCCCAAGGGTTACCGATGGCCAGGAGTCAGTGGTTTAGAGGCATTTTGAACTAGCTTAGTCGTAGCATTTTCATCTCTGTGGATGTTTTCTCTCCGACTGTAAACGTTTTATCGAAGTAAACCTTATTAAATAACACAAAAACTTCTAACATCCAGTGGTTTCTTCTTTTCTCTCCTTGTCTTTAGGCTGACCTGTGTGTGCCTCGCCTTAATGAGGGCGACCAGGTGGTGTTAATTAATGGGCGGGACATCTCAGACCACACCCATGACCAGGTGGTCATGTTCATCAAGGCCAGCTGTGAGAGCCACTCTGGGGAGCTCATCCTATTGGTCAGACCAAATGGTAAGTTGTTCACACTGGCCAAATCTATAGTGAAATATATTTTTTTAAAGATTTATTTTTGGGCTTTTTGTGCCTTTATTCGAGAGGACAGTGGATAGAGTCAGAAACGGGAGAGGGTGGGGAAGGACATGCGGCAAATGGCCGAGGTCGGACTCGAACCCGGCTCGTCCGCTACGCCTCTGCACATGGGATGCACGACATAACCGCTAGGCTATCGGCACGCCCTGAAATATTTTAATATTAACTCACATCTTCAACAGCAGAGCGTCATCATCACATGACCAGAATACTGTCATATTTTAGTTCATATATTACCCAGCTGTTTTGTCAGGTGGTCCAGCAAGCTGCATCACAGTTACATCCGGCAGTTACTGGATGTAAATGGTGAATTTTTATGAAAGAACTGGTTTGTGTAGTGCAACTGGTTGTAATTTAGTGGTTGTAAACATTTGGTGTAAGTGTTATCTGGGCTAAGGGTAGCATATGAACAGCTGGTGCAGCCCACTCCTGAAAATGAACAGCTACACATGTGGTTACAAGCTTTGATTCTGCTTCTGGACTGCTCAGTCTCATTTTTGTAATTGCAAATGAGTTCTATAAAGTTGTACATTAGGTTTCTGTACATCTCAGCTATATGGATTCACCATGTAGGAACATGCCAAAGCATTTCCTTTAATCAGCATAAGCGAAGCGGGGAGAGAAGCTTTTAAAGATGATGAAACAGAAATTCTTGGTATTGTAACTGGGTCAAAGAGGGATTTGAACATTCTATCCTCTCATACATCAAAGCAGATATAAGATTGCATCAATGTATTGAACGCCTGTCAATTCTCATCGTCGGATTTTGCTGTTGAAATATATGTATACAAGTATTAACACAGAGATGAACTTTGTATGACCTTTGTGCAGTGTGCTGTTTATGATTGCGATGACTTTGAGCATGTATTTATGTTGGAGTTTTTTCTTTCAGCCTTCATAAACAGCCACACACATATAAACTGGGATGTCTTTCTCTGATCCATTCAGCCATCTATGACGTGGTGGAGGAGAAGGTGGACTCGGAGCCAGATTTTCAGTACATCCCAGAGAAGTCCCCTCAGGACCCTGCCCAGCTAGACCAGCATGCTTTGAGGGACTCTATGGTCACACTGAAGGAAGGCCTGAGCAGTGGAGCCATACTGGCACAGTTTGATGTGAGAACAAAGACAGAAATAAATTCACATAAACAGAATCTAGGCGCATATGCTCACACAGAGATACATGCATCCAAGTGTAATTTCATGTATGAGACAGTACTTTTGGATTAATGGCAGTGTTTCTCCACAATTATATAGCACCAATGGGTCCTGCAAGGCGACCCCAAAAAAATGTTCTCAACCTGTATATGATGAACTGTCACGGGATGTTTGGACAGATTGCTTGTGTGAATGTGCTGCATGTGGCTGCAGTGTGTAATGGAGAGAACAGCAGAAATGGATTATAGACTAGTTAGAAATGTGCAAGATAATGTTTATGTAGCGATAATAATAGCAATACATTTCTCCAGTAGTGATAGCAGAACTGATAACATCATATTGATCTTCTGGTCTTTAATGATTTGGCCTCAGGGCCCATTTCATACGCAAGTACAATAAAAGCTTGACCAACATGTGTTAATCCATCAGAAAACCACAGATAGACAGATGTCAACCCCAAGCATTTAATAGTCAAGCCAAAGCATCTGTTTGGCCCATCCACAAACCCCAAAGCAGTCAGCCAAGAGGCAACGCTGAATAGGTTTACGTTGTTGAGGAGCTGTCTCTAACTTCTTTCCTCCTCCACTTTCCAAAAACATCCTATCCTTTATCATTGTCTCTTAACAGTTTTCTATTTAAGTGCTGTGTTTTGCTTTGATTGTGAGGAGGAATGTTAAAGACAAACACTCACTCAGATATATGAATGCACGTAAAGTCAGTGAATGCAAGCACTTGGTGTATGTCAATAAGTACAAGTTCTATTTGTGAGCACAAGTTCACAAAGAAAGTCTGTTTTTTACTGATCTTCCCTAACTTTGATCTTTGTGTTCCTTCTTCTACAGCAACTGTACAGGAAGAGGCCGGGGATGACCATGCTGTGTGCCAAATTACCTCAGAACGTTTCCAAAAATCGCTACAGAGACATCTCTCCATGTACGTGACCGCACATGGCTGACTATTTCTGTTGCCATGTGTGTTTAAATATGTGCTGACATTAACCTTTTGTTCCTCTCTCTTCTACACCAGTTTTCCTCTTTACTCTCTAACTTTTTTCTCCCCCTTTGCTATTTTTCTCCATGTTGTTAATCTTACCCTCTTTCTCTCCCCCCCGACAGATGATGCCACACGGGTCATTCTGAAAAGCACAGATGACTACATCAATGCAAATTACATCAACGTGAGTTTGTTCATCCTCATTTTTTCTCTTTCATCTTTTCATCAGCGTCTCTACATTTTGCCTGTTTGAAGCATGGTAGGTGGTCTGTTTTACTAACCATCAAAACACATGTTGAAACACTATGCTGGCTATACTGGTGAATAAATTAACCGCATCAGCTTTATGTTGTGGGTGACATTGTGAGTTAATGTTTTGCATGTTTTTGAGTCCGCCAGGCATTTGTCTTGTCAAGCTAACAGCAGCTTGTGTGTATGATAAGATGTTGCAAACTGAGAAAATGCACTTTAGGAGAGACTCTTTCTATTTTTATTTTTAATTTTTTTTATGTAATCCTATTTCAAACATCTGCAACATGACTGGGTTTAAGTCGTGCTTTTTTGGTAGCCAAACATAGGTCTTTGCCCTCTAATGGCTGTATTGAACATGTAAGAACCTTCACAAAGAGTAGCACGTTGAAAAAAGCAGTTATAGAAGTGAGCTCAGTTTTCTAACAAGCTGCATCAATAATAGATTTTTCAAACATATTTTATAATTGTTTACTCTGTGGTTTAATTAATAATCATTGTGAGCATGAAGGACGCTGGCCCTTCGCTTCTCAGTCTAATCAACCCTTTACGTGCACTGATAAATGTTCTCATCGCTGTCATCATCTATTAGACAGAATATGTTCTGCTGTCTATTGTCCATCTGACAGCGACCAGAGACAGTTAAAAATGACAATATGTTCAGTTGCGACTCTCATTTACTTTCTGTTTACTCTGTAACACAGTGGCTACATTAAACATGTAACATTTGCGGACCGTTGGCAGAGTGGTTGCAGCAACACCACGCTTCCACTATAATCAAATGAAACTAGCTACAGTAGGCGTTAGATAGGACATAAGTGGTGCTTACGTGCCGTGGAGATCCACTCTGCACAAATAAGAATAGACCGGTCTTCTATTTCTACTTTTGAATTGAGGCGTGCACAGTCCTTTTAGACAGAAATGGCTCATTAAGTTGATATATTTGTTTTAAATTTAACGACCATTACACATGACATGACTACTTTTTTATCAAGCAGCGTTTTTGGCTTCTTGACTACCAGCATCAGAAGATGGTTGTTTGGTAACTTTATCCCTTACATAGTCTACTGCATTCGGTAGATGCTAACTTACCCAGATTACACAAAAACGGAAGACACAACAATCCCAAAATGAAAACACACCATCTTCTTTTGCTATAATCCTACGCTATATACATGTGCTGTAGGTGTAGCACCATAAATGGTCTGCCAACCTGTTCAATGTAGCCAAAGCACAAGTGTTAGGATATTTATTGTGTAAGCAGCATTATCCACCCCACCACGAGGCGAGAAGCCAAAACGTGTCCATGAAAACATATTTATCTGACTAATCTTTTGGATGTTACCAAGGATTATAATTAAGTGTGTTTTAATGTAGCAACCCCTTATCCTAAGAAATTGGACCAAGAGGTAAAATGATTATACTCTCTGTATATTTAATCACGTGTGGTTGTATCATTTGTGTTATGTGATCTGCACTTCTGAAAACACACAAAGCTCATCTCTTAAAATGAAAAGAATTAAAAAAAAAGCTGTGATGTTAGTAAATCTAATCCCTCTGCATCTCATTCTCTGCCCCTCTCTGTGTAGATGGAGATTCCAGCATCCAGTCTGATAAACCGCTACATAGCGTGCCAGGGCCCGCTGCCCAACACCTGCCCAGACTTCTGGCAAATGACCTGGGAGCAGGGCTCATCTATGGTGGTCATGCTGACTACACAGGTCGAGAGGGGGCGGGTACGTAAAAGTAGTCTTCAAGGACATGGACTGGAAAACGCGTATGCACTGCAGCATGCTCGCTCAAGAAATGAATCCGTTCCAAAATCTTCCAAAACCTGAGCACAAATAGACTATAAAATGTGACCGACATAAGGAGGGTGCTTTGAATTTTGCTTGCCATTTGTAAAAACCCCAAGTTGTGATACTGTGTGAGTCATACGTGTCTAGTTGAGACACTTCATCCCTTAATTTTAATGTCAAAATATTTCATTATTTACAAAACCCTGCAAAGCCACACACACTGCAAACTTTTCTGCAACTCGTGTCTTTTGTTAATTTTAGAAAGAAGTAAGTCTTAAACAGGCTAAAACCAATGTTACATAACAAAGTAGCCTCCAGAAGCTGTGCTGGGTTGCAGACAAAAATATCGACATAACTGCCTTTCGGGTCCCGTGACAGGAATTTTGAGCATCATTACCTTTTTACTAGAGGTTGTACATGTTGTATAAATTATATGTTTTATATTTTTGTAGTGAATGTGATCTCAAGGAGCAGATGGTTAACTGAAGAAGACTTCTGACTCCTGAGCTGAGAATAAAGCTAACCACTGTGACCTGTAAAGTAGGTTAAATGTTGAGTTATTAACAGAACACCTTGTCTGTGTTTGTAGGTGAAATGTCACCAGTACTGGCCCAACCCAGACAGCAACGCTACCTACGGAGACTTTACAGTTACGTGCCACAACGAAGAGGGCAACTCAGCCTTCCTGGTCCGGGAGATGACTCTCACGCACACGCAGGTAACCGCACACAAAGCAGGGACCGGAACAGACAGACAAAGGAGGGAGAGACCAAAGTCAGGACATGTGCGCTGATAAACCAGAGCAGGTTAGGGAGGACGACAAAGGCGCCACAGAGAAAGACTCTGGGTCCAATCGAAGAGAGGGACCAGTGTCTCAGGAAGGATGAGCTACTCAGGACCCCGAGGAGGTGTGTTGCCATAGTGACCAGTGTGGGCTGTTCTTTTTCTGGCTCCCGCATGCGGGCCACATATTGGGATCTGGTTACCATGACAACCCAACCACCCCAGTCAGTCACATTGCAGAAATAGAGAGTGAGAGAAACCAAACAGAGCAACTGAGAGTAGGATGATGAGAGTTTGAAAAGCAGGTTTGTTTTATTTTGACGTTCGAGCCTTTGATGCTTCCACTCTCACTTCAACTTGTCACGGTGAACTTTTATTTCTCTTCCCTCTATTCATCGCTTTAAGTTCCTGCTGTCGATACGTAACGTGCGCCACTATTCACGACTAACAACTAAAAAGGGCTTTTAAGGATGATGAAGGGGGGGGTCACATGTTCCTGCTGTGTGTTTGTGATTTCGTGCTGTCTGCGTTTTCCTGATTACTTCCCCGTGTATCGCCCGCGTAGCGTGACCTTTAAAGTATATGGCTATAAGAGAAGGCAATTAGCATTCTCCTCTGCCTGTGATTGTTGCTATGGAGATAGATGTGTTACCATGGCGATGCGGCGAGGCAGTATGAAAGAGGAACACGGGGGCTCTGAGTCGCACAAGAAACGGTGGTCAGTGCTTGCTGTCTTCTGTAGGCTGTGTGTGTACAAGTCATCCTGGTGTTCCTGTGGGGGTTAAATCTGACTGACTTCTAGTTTGTAACCACGGGGTGCTCGTTACCTCGCTGTGGTAGCACGTATGGTTTATTGTTGTTGTTGTTTCCCTCATGAATGAACAAAAGAGAAAGGGTGGCTTGTGTTTATTTATGGTATAGTTGCCATATGAAATAGCCACTTTGTAATAAATCTATTGAAAATATTACCATCAGTATCCCCAGTTTCATAAAATAAGAAACTGGAATGTGAATTTCTAAGTGGTCCAGCAGAGTGAAAAGAATAAAACCAGTGTTGGTTATTCACACTACCTGTTTCATAACATGTTTAAAGGCCATAATTACACAAACAAGGTTCTGTGCAGCTTTCCCTCTAGGACACAGAGCTCAATGAAACATGCTTGGAGGTCTCCCACATAAAATACTAATAATAGCCTGTTTTAGGTTGAACATGAGCGATATCTGAGAATAAGCTTGGGTCTTGACTGAGGTGATTGCCCTCAGTTTTTTTTCCTATGCCTTCTACAGTAAAGAAGTCTTTCTGAAAGGCAGTACATGAAAACATATGAAGCTATTTACTTCCTCTTTTCCCCCTTTTTCCTCTGTGTTTGTTCAGAGTGAGCAGCAGAGGGAGCTTACTCAGATTCAGTACCTGGCTTGGCCTGACCACGGCGTTCCTGATGACTCCACTGATTTTCTGGACTTTGTGGCTCTGGTACGGACCAAACGGGCTGGACAGGACCATCCAATGGTGGTCCACTGCAGGTACAGTAAAGTCTGTGAATTATATGGAATGATGAGCCATTGACTGACAATCTATAGCAACTGTAATTCTCTTTCTCCATGTCTATGTTGCATTTAGTTTGTAACCTAACATCCACTGCTGTCCTTTGCTGCTTTTTTCTAGTGCGGGAATTGGTCGGACAGGGGTTCTGATCACCATGGAGACGGCATTGTGTCTAATGGAGTGCGGTCAGCCAGTATATCCTCTAGATATTGTCAGGACCATGAGAGATCAGAGGGCCATGATGATACAAACACCTGTATGTAGATGCATCCATTTGTCTGTCCAGCTGCTCTCAGCCACTTCAGACCAGCTCTAAAAATCTCTCTGTCTTGTTTTCCATTTAATCAGAGCCAGTACCGCTTTGTGTGCGAGGCCATCCTGAAAGTCTACGAGGAAGGTCTGGTCAAACCACTCAAGACGGTCGTCTACCAGCAGAGAGAAAAGGCGAACGACGAGAGGGAGGAGGAGAAGAAGGAGCAGCAGAAAGCGGGAGAAGAGAGAGAAGAGTCAGCAGCGGCAGAGGACGGGGAGGCGGCTGTGGTGGAGCTGCTGGAAGGGGAACTGGACGAAGAGGATGATGATGACGAGGAAGTGGAGGTGCTGGACGTGGGAGAAGTGACGGAGGAGGGGGAGGAAGAGGAAGAGGAGGAGGAGGAAGTGGAGGAGCCGAGTGTCGCGAGCGCCACCAGCGTTACAAGCGAGACCAGCGTGAACCCTGACCCTGACCCAGACCCCGCTAACCCGTGACCTTTGACCTCTAGGCGGGTCTTCAGGGGTTACCAGGAGGAGGCCAGGTGGCCGGAGGAGAGAACAAAAGCACTGTTGCACTTTATGCTGACAAAAATGGAAAAAAGACAAATACAAACAAACGTGAAAATCATGGACAAGATCAAATAAAAAAAAGAAATCCAGCTGTGTTGAATAGGTACCAGTAGGGGATATTGTATGATCAGGGTAAAGAAAAAAAGTATACAAAGAATAAAAAGTTACAAGTACGAGAGAATAAAATGTGGATGGGGAATCGCTGTAGTGCCATAAGTACGAAGGGGAAGGGCTGCCCCCCGTGGATGGAAAGCTCCCCGCCCCTCTTTTTTTACCCAAAGGGTCGCCCTGTCCCCTTCCGAGCGAGTCTGCCAGACGGACCTGCCTTTTTTTTAGTGTCCTTTTAGCTGATAAAGAGATATACCTTATCTTTTGTTCCTCAGAAAGAGTATTTATTGTGTTTTAGTTTGTGTCAAACCCTGTCCACTGAACAAAAAAAGTTGTATGTTTTGTTTGTATGAGTCTAGAGCTTCATGCTTTCCTGATTAAATCCTAGGTAGTAAAGTAGTGTGATTCCTCTTCTTCTAACTACTTCTTTATTTCTTTTTGCTTTTTGTGGGGAAAAAAAAAAACAGTGATTTAATTTATTGTACTTGGTTTTTTATCTTTCTCAGCTTTCTTGTCTAAGTTTCTGACAGCACAGACTGACAGATGGACAGCTGAAAGCACTTTGTGTCTCACCTCTTGTTCAATGCTGTGGCAAGTTGGATACTTTATCCTGCTTTGTGCTGTGTTTTTGAGCTTACAGACACACACACACACACACACAAGTGGCCGTCGTTTGGTGTGGTGATCAACATAACTGGTTTACAATCCTCAGGGCCAGTGTTTACCGGGGACCTCTCCCACTTTTGTTCCTAGTCACAGCGATTAGTTCAGACAAGTTGTCCTCACAGTGCGTAATGCTCAACAACATGTAAATTCAGTGCAAGAGAATTGAAACCGTGTCATAACGAGAGGCCCCAGTAGACACGCGGCCTCACCGAGTTACAATCTGAACGAGGCTGAGGTCAGTTCATTTCTTTCTTCAAATTCATTTCGCAGCGAGTTTAAACCTGCTGATGTGTCCTTGAGCCAGACACCGACAGCAAAGTTCCACCTACAGCTTCCCTCTGACCGCAATGAGCAAATCCACTTTATGCAACCCAAATACTTCTTGCTTTCTTTGCACACGTCATTATGATAGAAAGAAACAAGTAGGGGTCAGACACCAACATCATTATCCCCTGAAGTGGTTGAGAGCTGCTAGGAGTTTTATGCAATCAGTATTTGTTTTTGCCCCAAGCTTTCACAGAATAGTTGCTTACTGAATTGACAGTGAACTGATCTCAACCTTAGTGTGAATGAACTTTACTAGCTCCCTCCATTGATCTCACCATGCAGTGGGTCAAAACTTTTGCAATCTGTAAACGGGAGCAAACCCAGGTACCTGAGACTGTGTGACCTGGCGTTTCTTGATGGCCTACAGTGGGATTGAGAGGTCACTGGAGCGGGGCTTGAAACCAACCATTGCTGTGTAATTTGATCTAAATCTGTCTGCCAGAGAACCAGTTCAAAGAAGCAGCACAAACAGAAGCTTCAATCAATAGTTTTCCTTTTTTTTTTATTATTGATCTCTCCCAATGGTACTTCATCATTTTGAAGGCACATGTTGTTTTTAAGTCATGATGATGTGTTAATGAGTGAAAAGAGACTAAATGATGATGCTTTTTTTATTTTTAAATTCACAAAACCCAGTATCAAGTTGCTTGTTGAATCTTTTTTTTTTTTTCTTGCTCAAGTACAGGTTAAGCTGTCATTGTGCTTCTCATATGGAAGTGTGGTACATGGAGCGTAGCCTCTTACTTTTCTTATCGGCTGCTTCAGTACCTGCTGTCATTGGCTCCTACAATGGATTCTGCTGGAAAAACCTACTGCTGTGTGTGTGTGTGTGACAGAGTGCGTGTGCGTACTCCCTCTCTCTTCCTCTGCCATTTCTAACATGTAGTTTTGTTAGCTGTCTGGTCGAAGCCTGCTTGTCTGTTAACTGGAATGAAAGGTTGTGCCATAAAGCCAGCAACCTAAACTAACCTGATCTCGAGTTTTTGAAAGAAAAGAAAAAAATAGAGCCTTCTTGAAAAGTCGTCGTTTTAAATCCAGGCTGAATCTTCGCCTGTGAAACAATTCACGCCATGCTCATACCTCCCTTTCAAACAGCTGAATCATACCTTTGCCACATGTAGAGGTGGGATCGAGAAGAGCCTAGAATCTACTTTCCTCTTTTTTTTTTTCTTAATCTCTCCTGTATTGCGTCCCTCTCCCAAAATCGGCCTAACATCCTCCAGTTGTTTCTCCAGAGCCCACGCAGCATCCACAGTCCATTCTTCTCATTGTTTTCCCCCCGATGCCTCTCTTTTGGATCATTATACATGGATCCCACTCTCTCTGCATGGCCTGGAGGCAAATGACACATCTGAGCGGAATACCGTGGGTACAGTAGCACAGTATCGAACAGCTTGTTTCCCACAGAAAGACAAACTGAGGCTTGTCAGTGAATGACTGACTGATAATCTGGTTTAAACTTTTCCTCGTATTGACAAATACATTGCAGGCCCAACGTGTATGAGCTGAAAAATTGAAAGAACACACACACACAAAAAAAACCACATCGGCTTTTGTATTTGGCAGCAGGGCAAACCAAATCAAAATGAATTAACGCAGAACATCTTTTGATGAAGTTCAAAACACCTTGACGATTTCAAACAGGAAAACAAAATGCCCCCTCCTGTGGTGAAAAGTTAAGAATTGATAAATCAGGGCTGCCAGAGTTTCCATCTGCACAAAAACATCCAGCAACGAGCTGTCTTGTGTTCAAAGTGTTTTGTTGTTGACACATAATTGGTACTGTCTGTGCGTTTAGGGTACTGATCAAAAGTAGTGTGGAGGGGACCAGACGTGGGGAGGGCTCGGGTTAGTAGTATTTTTGTAAAGATGATAACAGTTCTAGTTGGATAGGGAAGGAGCAGCACTTTGTAGAAGGCTGAGTGGCAGGTAGTGCTACTGGAGAAAAAAAGAAAAAAAGTTAGAGACATAAAGCATTGTTAAAATGAGTT
>OMNN01064352.1:46203-57708 GCA_900302755.1 Chromis chromis
TTTTTTTTCTTCTTCTTCTTTTTTTTTTTTAATTTATCATTTTTATTTTTGTTTGAAAATAAAGACACCTGTAGGGAACAAGAAAAAGAACTCCTAACTACACAGTGCCACTTGTTAATTTTGTGTAAATAATACTAGACCATGTAAATACAATGTTGTATATGAAAAAAAATCTTTAAAATAAAAGGGAAAATCCTTTGTGAGCAGAAAGATTTTGTTTTTATTTTTATTTTCTTTTTTTTCCGTTTGGATGATTCAAAATGTGACACAAATGGTGTGTATTTTAAGACTGCTATTTCAAAACATTATTATTATTATTTTTTTTTTTGGTTTTATTTTGAAACGTAATCTATAACAGCGAGTGTATATATAATGAACCACAAAATAATGACAAATGTTTTACCGTATTATACCCTTGGTTAACTCCTACCTGTGTCATAAAAACCTTTGTCCTCAGTTGCTTGTTTCTTTCTGCTATCATGGTTTTTACGGTGCTTTGGACATGTCTATAAGCTTGATTATGAACAAATTAAAGCTTGTCTGTCAAAGCATGGAGACGTGGCTTCAGATCACCTTGCTTTTCCACACTGTAAAAGTGAGGTTGGGCAACGTTAGAGAGAGCAGATGAAAAAAAAAGAAAAAAATGGCACCGGTGCTGAAGACTTCAATGAGAATTTTTTAGATTTCACCACAGAGTGAAGCCTATAGCAGGCTCCAAAGAAAATAACGCTACCAAGAAGGCTATCCAAACAAAACAAAGGAAATAACATTAAAGATTAATGATGAAGTCAGATGATCCGATAAAAAAAAAAAGAGGCTTTAGATCTCACCTCTTTTTTTCCCCCTCATGGTATTGTTGAGCAACATGTCACAATGGGAGCTGATACTGTGATACTGATAAATGTAAATGCAGCAGACATAAAAAGAGTTTAGATAGCAGCCGTACATTCTGAAATACACCAGTGCTGCACTTTAAGCCCTGCAACAATTCAAAGAGGGATTCTCTAATCTATTAGTGCACAGATACAACCAGAATATATATCAGCAAATGGTAGGCGTACTGCATCAGGATGAGCTTACTAGTACCTTGTGGCAGAGCACAGGCTGTTTTTATGCAGCATATCTAGAAACTGCTGAGGGCAAAAGGACAAACATACTGTATCTGCCATTATATTATCCACATACAGGAAAGTGTCCTTCAGCAGGAGATTTATTTTTCCTGCATTCTGGCGAATTTGCTATGAAACCAATTTGTGCATCTTCTACATCAGTTTATGGTTGAATTGTCGATTTATATAAAGGAAGATGCGAAAACAGCCAGCAGGGGACAAATCAGACCACAAAAGACCAAACTGCTCAGGCATTCTGTAGTGCTTTTGAATTATTTATTCTCTCATTTAGATCAGATTTTCTCATTTGTTATTATACATGCACATATGGGCCTTATTTGCTTTTCCGTCCTCTTTTGTTTGGGTTAAGTAACCCTTGACTTTAATGAATATATAGTTATAAATATTGAGGGGGACATATGCTGTGTCCTCCTAGAAATCTCCACCAATGTCCACATCTATGCATAGAAAAAATAACTGCTTGCTGAACATATAGAAAATCAGATTTAGTGATTGATGCATTTCAAAGCACTCAACCTGCACAACTTGGAACAGTGAAACATCGCTTCAGAGTGAAAAATCAAAAGATGGGTAAATCTTTTAATGAAATAAAACATACTTAATCGCAATAAGGAATAATGTTACATAATTAATAGAAATGAATAGGGTGAGAAGTCTTAAGATATCCTAAAATATTTCAAATAATAGTTTACAAGGGCAGGAACTCTTTCCTAAAACCCTGCCTCTGTACATACAATGCTGCTCTACTCAAGAACAGCCACTTTCAGAAACCAGCATTTCCTAAACCAACCAGAAGGGGGTGCTGTTGTCAAATGGAGATGTGCTACACTCCGGTTAAATACAGAAAATGAATGAGAAGCTCAGCACTTTAACACTGTAGCTTTAAAATGGCATGAGAACTATTTCATGCATGTATGAATGTTTATATATTTAATTTTAATTATGTATACCAACCTAGCAGCCATTTTCTCTGGTCTCGTATTAACAAATGACACTACAACTGAAAATATTAAATATAAATTACCAAGGCAAATATAAATAAGTGTTGGTTATTCGGTTAGAAAAGAAAAGAACCAAACCGTAACTCTAATTGTAGCGGCTAAAAACAGGTTTGTCTCTTTAAAAATGCTAATCAAGTTTTTGTCAGGGATTTGTCGTGACGCCACATCCTGAGCAGAGCCTGCCTCCTACTTTTTGTTGGGACCTGGGAGAGAAAATTATCCTGCAGAGGCAGCGAGCTGGAATAAAAACAAGGAAAAAACTAAATCAAAGAAACAAGTTACAAACCGTGGAAATGTACGAGGCTCCTGTTTAGTCGTCTACAATGCAAGCGGGCGTGCTTTCACCGTGAATTCCTACGAGGAGGTTTCTGTAAGTAGCCCATCATCCAGACGGAGCCACAAGTGGCTGCGGAGCAAGTGTATGTCGGAGCTGAACGAGGTGTTTGTTTTGCTGTACGGGACACGCTCGCACGGTCGGAGTCATGTATTTATGTGAGGCGTTCCGTGGTAGCGGTTAGCTCGCGAACATGAAACAAGCGCACACTTGTTGCTGTTCTCACACCAGGTACCTCAGGCCTTAACAGAGTTATCAGTAAAGCTAAGCTTAAATTGTCTCATTTTTCAAACAGTATTACTCCGGCAGTTGTCTCACATATTATCGAGTATGTTTCAGACTTTGTGAGAGGTTTTGGACGCCTGGAGAGAACAGTCCATCTTTATTTGTTGACCTGAAACCGCAAATAGCAAGTTTACACATCTTTGAAGTCGAGTATCGTTAGCTTATTTTTTCAGGTGAATTTAGCTAGCCGGTAAACTCCCCGTCAAGTATCTTCTGTATTACTTAACGTTACTTCGCTTTATGTATTTGTCGAATAACGTTGCACAGTAAAGTATCATCTGATACAGAATCTACCGCCGTATAACAATGACAATTCAGTATATTGGACCGTTAACTATCACTGTTAATCAAGATAGCTGTGATAACAACAAACGACTGGAGCTCATAATTCAGTTAACTTCATATACGCTATTGATTCTTCCTCTACTCAGCTTAGTTAACGTTACATTATACTAAGTTATATCAGATGTAAAGATATACTCGATAGCCCATGAAAGGTTTCCTGTAATGTCAACTGAGAGCACACAGACATGGCTGAAACCAGGAAAACTATTTAACCAACATAACTAGACATGAGGACCAAATAGTAGCTAGCATTGTGATACCTAGTTACTATCTATCTATCTATCTATCTATCTATCTATCTATCTATCTATCTATCTATCTATCTATCTATCTATCTATCTACCTTTTCTAACTTAATTCCATATCCATTCATGTTGGATAATTCACTACCTGCTAGCTGACATTGCAAAGTTCTGCACAAAACAGTGCTGTACAGCATTTTCTCACACATGCACATTCAGTATTTGTTTCTGTGATACTAGTATACAACACTTGTTTGCAACATTTGAACCATAACTTCTTCTCTTTGTTTTAATCTCTACTCTGTTCCTCTCCAGGTGTGGTCCTGTTTCCCTCCCTCTCCCCCATCATGCTGAGTTTCCTGCGCAGGACGCTGGGGCGACGCTCCATCCGGAAGCATGCAGAGAAAGCCCGGTTACGAGAGGCCCAGCGGGCCACGACGCACATCCCTGCTGCTGGGGAGGCAAAATCTATCATCACCTGCCGTGTATCCTTACTGGACGGGACAGATGTCAGCGTTGACCTGCCGGTAAGGACGTTTGCAAGTATTTGAGGCTTATTTTACTCACTGATTCATAAAACTACCAGGTAGCAAGGCTTGTGTGTGTGTTTAGAGGATACAGAAAAATGTATCACAGCATGGTTTTTGAATGGGCACACGAGCTTTTACACTGTGTCCAGCAATGGGTGTCTCTTTGTCTTTCCTTGTCCTTGCATGATGTTGCATACTGTTCTGCTGCTGCTATACGAAGTGACAAACTGCTGTTAAACAGGCGTTTGACACTGCCGAAAGTGCGTGGTTATATGAAAGTTGGAAAGCAAAATCAGTGTACGAGTGACCACTGTGTGCCTGTGTCAGTGGAGCAGTCCGGTTAAGCCTATGAAGTGAGTGTTGGTGTGTGTGTGTGTGTGTGGTGCTTGTGCTGATCACCTGTAATTCCATGATCCTCTCTGCAGAACACAGTTAATCACATGACAGCGACACATGACATGTTGGGCTCATCACCAAGTGAACACAGAGCAGAACTCCTCCCACTGCTACCTCCTCTCTCTTCTTCTTCTCTTTATTTCATGCACCTAATCTTTTCCCATTTCTCATGTTACATTATTTGGTTCTCTTCATCGACTTCTAGCTTCTGCTGGAGAAAAATACAATGTAGTGTTGTTGTGCAATTATATATTAACTGTAACTGTAGAATTTGAAGGCATTAATGGGGATCTTTCCCCCTCATGTGATCTATAGTTTCCACTGGCATGTACCTAGACTGTAAGACTTCAGGGAATCCAGTCTGGTATTTAACTTATCTAGAAATCTAGCTTGTCTCTTTATTACCCCATCTTTCCTCCCCTACACAAAGTCTTCCTCTTCATTCGCTCTTTTTATAATTAGTCTAACTCAAAATGAAACATCATTGCCTGCGACCACCCAGCATTACAGAATTCCCTCCCAGCCTGTTTGGCAAGGATGCATTTTATTCAGCATATCTCCCAAGTGATGTCACACAACTTTGAGCCTGTCTACTCTAAGTGTAAGACCTGCCAAATCCTTAACATGTAATCCTTCCTATCAGCTCAGTATTGTGCGCATAGAGAGGGTCCATTGTATTCTTATTCTGGCTTTCTTCTAGTGGAATGTTATCTGCTTGGACTGTTTCTCTTTCTCTTTCTCTCTGTCTCACTCTTACTCTCTTGTGCAAACTGGGTAGTTTTCGAGGCTTTTTCACCAGTGTTTGTTGTGAGTTTTTGATTACCCAATTACAATTGCAACCCAAGCTAGCTTTCCTTCATACCTTTTAACTCTCAGGCATTTGATGTTTGCCTCTAGAAATCTTTAAAATTCAGTATATGTTTCATTTCAGCAGGGCCATGGCCTGTTGTGGGGTTTTAAAAAAAGAGCTTCTTTTTGATTTTCCCCTCCCCCAGTTGGACTTCTAGGTAGCTTCTGGAAACCCTTCTGTCTTATCATGCAACTCTAAGTGATAGCGCAGTAACAAAAACACACCAGTTAGAAGCTTTGCTCAGTTTGAATGCTTTGCCCAGTCCTGTAGGCATGTTTGCAGTACTGCCGACATCAGTAGGATTTCCACAGAACCACTGAGAAACTGTAAAAATTTTAGTTACAGGTGTTGGAGATTTTTTATTAAACTGACAGTCCATCTATATTTAAGGCAATTTTCTTTATTTTGTTTAGGTCTCATCCTGTAGTCCCTGACCTCTTTTTCTAACAGAAGTTTTGTCTGGCTGAAAAGAGTTTCTCCTTGAAAGCTTGCATAATAAAGAGCAGTGTCTGTTGACAGATAGTGTGGTGCCTACTGAAACTGGAGGGCCTCCCTTTGATAACCTCATAACAAGCAATGTCCCACCGGTGGGTCGGTCATTACAAACTTAAGCTGTGCATCCAAGCTGTGTTCATTTTCTCAGTGTGTTCATATCGAGGTGTGAAAGTAGGATTTTAACAATCTTAAAGATCCTTGAGGGAAAACGAAGGGGGAAACATGCAGCACTTTTGCGTTACCAATAAAGCATTGTAATGCTCAGTGTTTGTGCTTCCCTAGGGGAGCTCCTTCCATATTGCCAGAAGCACTACAGAAAAATACCAGCACATGCAATACAAGTGCAATAACAGAGGCATGTTTTTAAAATGTAGCTATGTGCATTTCCTGTCTGTCACTTCTGTAAAGTATGCACGTGTGTGTAATACTGAGATTCTAATTTAGGTTTAAGTTTAATTTCAGCTGTAATTTAGGAGATCCAGATAACAATGCATTTTCCCCTTTGTAGCAGAACCCTACTGGGAAATGTTAGCTGGAGCGATGACACTGTGTCTAGCTAAGAGAGCTGAGTAAAGAAAACTTTTGTTACTTCACTCTTGGGAGCCTTGATAGTTTTCAGTGTTTGTTGTGTTTCTTTGTTGTGCTGTTCTGTTTGAACTGTTCCTACTATTATGCTAACACAGGGAACCAAACTTTTATTAGAGAAGTATGAATATGCACAAACCCTCTGATAGTACAGGACGAAGCTCAGCTGGTTTACAGAGAAACATTTCACCTTGCAGCTTCAAGATGTCTGTGTTTCAAACAAAATTATCATCTAGCTAAACAGTCTGTGAGAAAAAGTTAAACTCAGCTCATTGGATTATGACTTGTGTTACACAGTTATTGATGTGGTTCCAGAGCACTGGGGGCCGGATGCATAAAACTGTGTGTCGGTTCACGTCTAAAACTGTGTGTACACAAAAAGACTATGAAATGAATCCACACTCTTTTCTACAATTTCATTTAGCAGACGCTTTTATCCAAAGCGACGTACATAGGTAGGTAGGCGGGGCAGCATTAAGGACCTTGCCTAAGGGTCCTCACTGGAAACCTGCGCCCTGACCGGGATTTGAACCACTGATCTCCCATGCCAAGGTCTGGGGGTGTTAGTCACTGTGCTATCCAGCTGCTTTTCGTCAGATTTATAAAACTGCACATATGCCTGGATCTGCTCTCTAGATCTCTGTAATTGTGTAACAGTGGTTTTGAGACTCATTTTAATTCCTACAGTTAGCCATAAATATAGAAGGGTATAGAAACACCCTTAAACATAACATTGCCGTTGAGATTTAAAAAAAAATATATTCAAAGGTGCCTGATAGGCCATAGTTCTTACTGCATGTAAAATGAATGCACTTAGATGCAGCATACTACAAGAATAGACTCTAAGCTGGCTGCGTTCAAGTATGAAATCAATAAGATAAAACATTCATTAAGAAAAGTGCATATTTATAATTAACTCTAATTAACCCTTTAAAACCAGCAGTGCACTTTCAGCGTTAAAAACTGCACAAGCTAACGCTGCCTTTCTCTCTTTTTACAAGACTCCAGGAACAAACGCTGGGCTGTGCAGTTATTTTGGTATAGTGGCCAAACTGCATGAATACAACTTCGGCCATTTTCACTTGATACACACTGGACCAAAAAACATTTTCCCCTATTCATTGGAAAAAAGAGCTATTTTTTTCAGTTGTATTTATTTTTATTCTCTAAATTTGATCCATTTCATCTAGTAACTCTTGAGATGTTATAACTATTTTATTTAATCCCGTTAGTATGTGTAGGGAGCCTAGTCAGCTGGCTCGGCAAGCAGGAATGTCAGTTGCACCTGCTCTCTATGGGCTCAAAACAAGTGATGCTAATGCTCTCTGGGCCCACATTAGTGGAAGGTGTGAAACATCCAGTAACCTCATAACATAGCTGTTACATCCTTATACAGTGCCATACCGCTAACTTTGTCACACATATCTGTAAACCTTTGTATATTTAAAACACTGTATACATGATCAGTAAACTGGCAAAAATAGGCAACAGTTTACTAAATGAGTGTCTCTCATGTTGTATTAGCTCTATTCATTACTTCACTCACAGCTGGCTCTATAAAACAGTTTGTATGCCGTAAGTGTGCACACATTCTCAATGCACATTATTCTTTGATAAATAGCAGATTATGTGTGGAAAATGGTGTCTGCGTGGTTTTTGTGCTCCTGCGTTCTTGATGCATCCGGCCCCAGGTGCCAGCTACATAGCTGTCAGTGCAGCTCAAGCTGGCACAAATTTAGGGGACACCCCTTCTAAATGGTACAGTTTGTTTATTCTTTTTAAACGTTCAAGTGGTTGTAAATACACAGCCACGATCTAAAAGTGAATAGGACTCAGGACTTTTAGTGCTTTTCCAGCTGTGTGTGTATACGGGTGTGTGTTTGTGTGTGTCCCTAGTATGTAAGGCCACCCAAAGTTGTTGCCAAGGGATACCTCTGTTTGGCAGAATCCATGTCCACACAGCCTTATGATTCACATTCCTTGCTTTAAATGTATTTACTTCCCTGTCTTTTCTAACCCCTCAGAGACACACACACACACACTCACACACATCATGCAGCCACCCACCCTGTCACCTCCATTGACCTGCTTCCTTGATTTGTAGCCAAAAGCAAACTTAGCACATGGATGCTTTACTGATTTTTACATTAAATAAGTCAATAGTAGAGTCAAGTGCACATAAGCATCCACCAAACTGTACCATGTTTGTATGGCTTTTCAAGTCATTGTGTTGGTGTCCTTTTTAAACGGATGCATTACTACACTGGTCGCTTTAATGGACTTGATAAATTGCAGCAGATGAGATCATTGATGAAATACTCAAGTTGTGACTTGAACAATGTGACAGAATGTCTCAGAGACAGGATGGTATGCTCACAGGCAGGCAGAAAGACTGCAAACAGCTGAACAATACTGCAAGGACCATAACAAGGCCTTGGGTGCAGCACACGCACACACACACACACACATACACACACTCACAGACAATGCGTCCTTTGTACTCTCTCTCCCTGGGTACTGTAGGGGAGCGGTATGCGTTGTCAGCTATGCCAGCTAGCATGGGGCCAACCTCCCTGAGCTGCCCAGGAGCTCTCTTGGGGTGTGTGTATGAGATAGAGAGAATGTGTGTGTGTGTGTGTCCGTAGGGGCACTCATGACCCAATCCTTTACTCATTCATAGTTTTGCTTTCTTAACCACCTCCCTTATTTCTGTATGTAAAAATTCTGTATATAGTCAATGCTCAAGCAGAGTGATTTGAGTTGCATTATTTGCGTTTGCAATAAATATGTTTTAAGTGTTATTTTAAGGTTACAGTGTTCATTCATGTTCATTCCCAAAAAGAGCCATAAAAGGAACTTGTAAGCACTTATAAGTGAGTATTTGATTATAATGTTAGTTGCTACAGTGGTTAGGGCAACAGGTTGACAAACATTACCTTTCTCTGTTACCTTTATATGGCTCTTACCACATCTGACTTGACCACTAGTCAGACAGTCACTTCACTGGCATGCCTAGTTATGCTCACAAAATGTACTGTTTCCAGTAAAAAAAAAAAATAAATCAGCCATATCAATGTTTGTGCAAAAGTAAATATACAGTAGATAAAGAAATTATTAATCAAAAGCAAACATCCAGATGAAAAGGGGAGAGAAAATGCAGCTGATCTTAGATGGCATCTTTTCCTATATAGTGAAGGGTTTACAGAGCCAGATGATCACATGATGTGTCCAGCCACCCCACTTCTTCAGCCCCTGGGTGTCTGGGGCACTTACACCCATGTTACCATAGCAATGCTGTCACTGTGCCTCATGGTGGAGTTTGGAAGTCGGGTGTGTGCATGTGTGTGTGTGTGAAAGTGTGAGTGCACATATGAGAGAGATTTCCCAGTTCCAGGCAGAACACAGGCCGTAACTGGTACGGCCTCGTCTGACAGGGCAACACCTATTCAGAGTCTGACAACATGAGGTTCATATTTTCTCATCTCTCTCTATTCAAATCCATGAAACACAATATGAATACTGCTTAATACTGGAGCAAATCATCAGAGGTGTAAAAATGCATAAAATGGCTGAAGCCTTTATTAAGACCAAAGCTAAAAGCGATCTTTTCATTTTGTGAACTTCTTAGATGCTTGGAGTTTTCATTAATTTCCTCCCATGCTCTTCATTTTAGATAAGCAGTGATTGTTACATCAATTGATAAGTCAAATGACAGAAAAGATTTGCAACTTTTTTGATAATGAAATAATTATTTTAGCCATTTTATTGCAAAAACACTGATGCAAATGTCAATATTTGAAGTTTCCAGCTTGTGATATGTGAGCATGTGATTCTGTTGCTTTGCCACACATGATATTAAACTGAACATCTTCGGATTTTTGTTGTTTAGACAAAAATTGTGAAAAATGATGATAGTTTTTTTTTTTTTCAAACGATTTTTAAACATTTTATGGACAAAAAAAATCAGTTGGAAAAATGGGTGGCAGATGAATTAATAAACAAAATAACCATTAGGCACCACTTTGCTGTATTTAAATTGCCAGCAGCCTCATAAACCAAGTTATATATTTTTAATTATTATTGCTTTTTGGAAATACTTTGCTTAGAAGGTCTCATTTATGATGAGACTAAAGACCCGTCCATGCATTAAACATCCAAAATTCTCTCTTCTGATATACTAACCAATCTTACGTCCTTACCAAGTATATAGTGTTGTTGTGAGGGTGAATGCCCATCACCAATTGATAAGTCTATAATATATTTGTACTCTAACTCTTATAATTTCATTCTTTTCAATACAGTTAGTTTACCGCAGATGCTTTCTTCATGACTGTATGTGAGGTAATTTGTCACTTAGATACCCAAGTCACTTGTTTCTTATGTGTGTTTCCCTCATCAGAAAAAAGCCAAAGGTGAGGAACTGTTTGAGCAGATCATGTACCATATGGACATTGTAGAGAAAGACTACTTCGGACTGCGCTTCATGGATTCGGCACAAGTGCCGGTAAGAATGTAGATAAACTTCACACTCTTGTTAGCCTAAACTCTTTGTTATTTGTTTCATGCCATACTATAGGGGACTTAATTTATTAGCTTGAACCATTTTGAAAAATAATGTAATATGACTGGTGGTTTCTACAATTACAAATCATCAGTCAAATGTTATTTAAAATGTCTACTCTGTATCTTTAAAAAAAAAACAACCCATGTCTATTCAATAATGTGATTACTTTAGGCAAGTGTTTTTGTCATTTTTTTTCGCTGGCCTTTCATTTTCACTCCAAATCACTTCACCTATTTGTAGGAAGGCTTGAGACATGGACTTTCCCTTTCAGTGAATGAACTAAAAGGATTGGTTATGGGGGCTTTGTCAGCACTGGGAGTCAGGCTGGCCATTTACGCAAACTGTTTTAAGTCATTGGTCTGCCACTGACCCTGTTCCTTCGTAGTGACACTCTGTGAAGGCCGTGGGAGGAGGAGGGACTGGTGGGAGGAAAGATGAAGCAGAAGGGAGGGAAACAGAGGAAGCATATTGAAGCTGAGAACGAGAGAGAGACTGAGAGAGGGAGGGCTGTAATGAGGAATGTGGGGGAGAGGAGACAGGAGAGTGCTGTGAGTTCCTGTGTTATCTCTCTCTCTCTCTCTCTCTGTTTCTCTCTCTCTCTCTCTCTCTCTCTCTTTCTCTGACTTACGCATGGACACACAGAACCACCTCCTCTCCTTGACATTGTTCATGCCCCATAGAGCCTGAACTTCCAAGAATTACCGCACAGAGCAGAACACTTTTCATTAACTTTGGTTTAGTTTTTGTG
>OMNN01064352.1:59164-71326 GCA_900302755.1 Chromis chromis
AGCCCTAAATGTGTGATTGTAGAGTTTCTGCTCCCATGTTTTGTTCAACTTATTATGAGTGGGTATGTTGTCTGATTATTTAGAGGTGAACAAAGTGAGACAGGGTGGGGAAAAAAAACACAACTAAATATTTCAAGTCTGCGTTCTCCTGACACTTTAACGATCATTTTTGTCAGTTACTGTAGTTAAGTAGCCCTCTGTGTAACATTTTAATCGAGCAAGACAACACTTCATCACTTGTTAATCCCTTTAAACATGAATTCATCAGTTGTGCTGGGTGTCATGGCCATGTTATTGTTAAGAGGCTTACAGGATTACATGTTGGTCAGTGGAATACAATTACATTAGTCACTAAAAGGAATGAGGTTGTATTTTATGTATTGGTTTTCTACTGCACAGGAAATTAACTATTATTTTAACTGTAGGACTGAATACATCTAGGAAGTGGTAGACACGATTAGGCCTCAGTGAAGGTCACAGAGAACTTATGTAGCCTCTGGCAGTGTTTTGGGTATATTAATTTTGCTGTCACTGACTCTTGCATGTCTGTATCTGTAGGCTAGAATGTCCATTTGACACAGCGGTGGAGTTGGCTGCCTTCTCGCTACAGGGTAAGCACAGCAGGTATCCAGGATTCTCTTGAGCTTTGTTTTTATGCATCCGTGCTGGCAACAGCTGTGGCCGGAGGCATCATGCTTTCGGGTTGTCCTTGTGTCCCATTCTTGTGAATGTGATATTTCAGGAACGCCTTGAGGCAATTTTTAAAAAATATGGCACAATGTTCACTTGGACTCAAGGATAAACTGATTCAGAATTTGCTCACAGAACACGTTTTTGGCCATATCTCAACAATTCCCACACTAATTATGACAAAATAACACCCACATGTCTAACATGATAAAATGATGAAGTGATGACATATTGTATCTAAAAGTTTAATGGTCAGCATTTTTCTGGACATTATTCAACACGATAACTCAAGAACAGAAGGGAGATTGTCACCGTATTTCACATTTGGCCAAATACTGAATTGGGGACACTAATTGTGAGTGCCCTCCTTGAAACTGTGGTGATTGTATAAATCATCTGCACTGCTGGGTTGAAGATGTATGTGACGCTTCTTTGCTGCAATATCCATGTTTAAAGTATTGTCTACTGAACAAGGGGATGACTGAAACTTTGTGTTCTAACAGAATTAGCTTTATTGGCCAAGCATGTGAACACAAACTGGGAATTTAGCTGTTCTTGGGATCTCACAATGAATTTACACACTTAAGAGTCTTAACTACATATATTATAAGAGTCTGCAGAGTGTAATGGACAGAGAGGGTGTAAACTTCAACTTTATTGGCAAAGGCACACAACTACGAGGCTCAAATTCTAATTAGTAATCGGAAACGGCTCTGTAATAGCTGCCAATGTTTGTTCATTGTAGGAGTGATATTGTTCATGTTTGCAGGGTTCAGATGCATGTGTTTGCTGCATACAACCCCAGAGGCCATGTGTAAAAAATGTTAATGCACTTGTACCACTTGATGTGGTGTTAATTATACAATCATTTGTCAGTTTTGCATTAGAGTAATGTATAATTACATAGCAAGAATAGTTTTCATCCATAGTGACTACATCCTTCCTATAAGAACTGCTTTCTCTTGGTTCAAATACAATATACACTGTAGGTACTGAGGCAATTCCTTAAAGCTCTCTGTTTTGAATACCTAAGCTTTTGGAAGAAGGGTAATATCTTTTACATAGTGCTGTCTTTATTAATGTAAACCTACTCAAATTCAAGCTGAGACTTAAGTTGGCTCTTTAATTTTGTATTGATTTTGTTATTTCAAAATGAATACGATGAAACACAGCCTGAAGAATGGTTTGGATCTAAATCTGTTCCCTTGTGCCCAACTACCAGTGCTGCTGAGCTCAACACTTCCTTTTAGCTGATGATCTCAGTTAAGTTGTGTCTCAACAAGGTGCTCTCCTGACAGAGCCATGTACTGACAAGCATGGTTGCATTTGGTGATCCTTGTGTCACTATTCCACAAGGGTATTCTTTGAACTTTTCGAACCAGTCATGGCTGTCTTTGTAAATCACCATCTTCTTTGAGTAACACTCCTAGCAACGTCGCTGCCATGGTCACTGAGGCACATAGACTCTTCTAGTACAATAAGATTGCAAATCATGGATTGTTGTAGCTTTGGGCCATGACAGAAACAGTGTGATTGCAGATACATGTGACAGAGTTGTGACGTTCCCTCTTTGGCTAAAAAGCAAGAAAGAAAGTATTTTAAATTCTTTCATGACATTTCTGCAACTACTGAACTTCTTATCTTTAAGTGGTTTCTTCCCTGTCTAATTTTCTAAAGTAGTAAAGTAGTGTGTGTCAAATGTCTATGCAACAGCACAGCCTGGCCTCTATTTCAGCTGATGCTTACAGAGCTACATACATTAGGTTTATTAAAAAATGTCAGTGAAGCACAAATGAATTGAGACTTTCTCTTCCAGCAGCAGTAACCCCATATCTTCACATGCCCATGCATTCACACATATATTAACCGTCTGTAATTGTCACAAATGCAGCATTTACCTGAAAGAGCAATTTGAGCAATTTCAAAGGTTCTTCAGCGGAACAAAGATTGAGTCACTAGAGACATTAATGAAATAGGATTGCGTGCGCAAACCCTTGGATGCACACACACATAGTCACTGTGGGGTAAATGCCAGCTCATTAGTGCTCTATCCTCTTCGGAGGCCCCCTAATCCAGCACCCTTTCTGTGTTCTCTCTTTCCCTCAGTTGAGCTTTCTCTCTTTATCTTCCCCCTTTTTTTCTGAATTATGTTGTTGGTCCACTGACATTTATTCCTATAGTGATAGGATGAAATGATCTCAACTCTCCTCTATATCCCGAGGCTTTGCTCACAGCTGGACTAGCTAAACAGTGAAGAGCTTCCAGCAAACCTTTTTCCTGTCTGCCCAACCATTGGAAAATGTAATCAGGAGTCAAGACTTCTCAGTTTCTATCCAGTTTCTCTACACCACTCTTTTTTTCTTGCTTTACCCACACTGTTCATGTTCTTATCTTGTATACATTTGTCTTGTTTTTTCCTGCCTGAACCAATTTTCATGTCACTATTTTACACCTGGTGAAATCTGTGGCCTCTTGTTCAGCCAGAGATTAGATGCTCAGCAGTCCCTCACTTGATGCTACACAAGGTTGTGTGCGCTGTGAGAGTGGCTTTATTCATTGTTCTGTCAATTGGGTTACCTATTATCTACTACTGCAGTACTGGCACTCTTCCCTGGGCCTCTTCCAGGGGTTAAACGTTAGGATCTTGGTAAACACTGAAATATTATTTTAAGAATGTAGTTAGTCGTACCAACAAATCTTTCATTGTGAATCCAGAAGTATGTGTGTCTGTGTGTTTTCAGCTGAGCTAGGAGACTGTGATCCATTAGAACATAATCTGGACCTGGTGTCAGAATTTCGCTTCATCCCTAACCAGACAGAGGATGTGGAGCTGGCTATATATAACGCATGGAAGGAGTGCAGGTAAGCATGATGATGAGAAGGATGTCATTAAAAAGGTGACTACATTGCCATAGATAACAGACATCTTAGGACTGAATGTACTTCTTTCTGTAGTCTCTTGTTGTAATTGTTTGTGATTGGAGTGTTACAGTTAGTGACAACACTGCATTAAGATACTTTTTTTGTCATGCATTTTGCTCCAAGCTTTTTGATGCATGCTTTCTTTCTTTGTGTCCCCTCTCTATCTTCCTTCACCCTTTTAAGAGGTCAGACACCAGCCCAAGCTGAGATTAACTACCTGAATAAAGCCAAGTGGTTGGAAATGTATGGGGTTGACATGCATATGGTCAAGGTAACTGACACACTCTTTCTCACTAAGCTTTTACTGTATAGCCTGAGTCTACTCCCATACAAGGAGTTGCACATCAATAGCATATGTCTGTGTAGATTCTCAGTCATCCATTTCTGCCCTGCAGGCAAGAGATGGTAATGAGTACAGTCTGGGTTTGACACCTACTGGAGTGCTGGTGTTTGAAGGAGAAACCAAGATTGGGCTATTTTTCTGGTATGTCTGGTTATGACTCAATAAAGCAAAAATATTTCCTTCAGTGCTTTATTAAAATACTTTTTTACTGTAATGATTTCTTTGTGTGTGTATGTTTGTTTGTCTGTCTTGGCTGTGTCTGTTTTGTTTTTGTTGTAGGCCCAAGATCACTCGTCTGGATTTTAGGAAGAGCAAACTGACGCTTGTGGTGGTGGAGGATGACGAACAGGTGAACATGAGCACACACACACACTTGGATACTTGACAGCCAATGGAATGTTGAAAATGCAGTACATACTTTCAATCTCCCTTAGTAGTCACTCTTGATAACAGTATCTCGTCTTTCCCTACATACAGTACTGGATAATTATAATGAATGTACTCGCAACACTGTGTTCCATTTGCAAACAGGGTCATGAAAATAATACCACACACAATGTATTACCAGTTCATTGCACTTAAGTATGTTTTTTTTTGATAAGCATAATCATTTGTCTCTAGGTGTAAGATACAGGTCCATGGCAAAAAAAAATATGCATGGAAAGTTGTCCAACCACTCCCATAATGCTGTCGATTTCTCAGCTCTATATGCGGTGTAAAATAGATGAATAACTATAACTAACTGTGTTGTTTGAAACTTGTTGACTTTTACAGCTTGTAAAATGAACAGACTTCATCTAATCTGTTCTTTTCTGTAAACAAACATGAAACAAATTTACACTCTTCAATCTCAACATTTTTGCCATGTTTCATAAAAAACATTTGCTCACAGGACAAAGTCAAAATTTTAATCCCTTTGAAGAAAACCTACAAAGCTTGATTTGTTTGTTTCTTAATAAAAGAAGTATTCCTCCAAAAACCTTTCTTCAAAGAAGTACCTGAGCCCTAAAAGAGGGTTCCAAACCCAAATGAAACAAGTTTTGCTATTGTAATTCTAAGAGGCTTGTGTGTATGAGAGAGAAGGAGAGTCTGTTTATGTCCATCCCGGGGGTCTTTGAGGGAGGTTAATAAAGAAGCCTGCCCCCTCTGGTATTTCTGGTATGCAACATTCTCCTACACACACACAAACACACACACAGAGTTCCCAATTCCTCTGTCTGAACAGATGGATGCTGTATACTGTATGGTAGTCTTTTGTTTCCAAAGGAATTCACTGTAAACACTTAAATTCTCTAATAAGATGATTGTCTGTCACATGAGCAGCAGGACCCTCAGAGGTTAAACCCGACAAGCTGGGACAGCAAGGTGGCTGTGAAACTTGCCCAAGTGTCGTGGCATTAGCAGTTGTTGCACATGTTTGAGAGTAAATTCAGTGTACTTTTTGTGACAATGGGAAGAGAAAGAGAATAATTTAATTAATTAATTAAATTAATTTTGAATTTGTTTGAACCGTAAGCTAACTGACAACTCCTTACAAGCAAGAATTGTTGGACTTGTTGGTCAAGTTAAAAAACATTGGGTATTTTAAATGTGCCCTTTTTTTTATTCTGGTTGTCCTTATTGTTATTGTTGCTGTTGTTGTTTTGTATCATGGTTTATTATGCTGGTTTCTAACTGCATTAGATCGCAGAAGCAAACATTTAACATAGACTTTAAATAAATTGGAGGTTGTACATGAGAAACCCAGTGCTTTGTGCACATGGTACTCTGTGCAGATCCTGGTTTGTTGATTTTATTTGTGTAAAGGCCTGTGGGATTTTGTGGGGAGTGTTTTGTTATCTTGTCTGATTCATGTGTCTTGGTACATGTGTGGAGGACAAGAAGCACTCCTGAAAACAAATGACAAGGCAGAAACAAAGCAGAGTATGACTGTGACACTGGAAGGACTCCAGTGCAAGTTTTGTAACTGGTTGTGGTGCCAGGCAGGCTTTCATCTAGACCTCCAGGAGAAATCAGATTAATGAGCCAGCACCTGCACTTGTATTCCAGCCATTCATTCTTCACATATCAGTCACCTGCTATGAGTTTTTTTTTTCACACACTGCTAGAAGTGGTGTTTCACTATTCAGCTGATCAACGGGTTGATCAAGATTTGCTGCAATGCACCACCAAAGGCAGGGAAGAAGAAGAAAACAACATAAAACACTGCTGTATTTAAAACACAAAACATCAGCTTTGTAAATGTTTTATGAGGAAAATGCACTTAAGATTGTTGTTAGACCTCAAGGATGCACACAGTGCGTTTTGGTGTGTAACACTGCTCGTAAACTTAACTAGATTGTTTACAAGAAAACTCTTTCCCTTTAACCTGCCAGAAGTCACTCACATAGGATGCTCCTCAGTTACTATATGCTGAGAACTTGTTCTCTTCTCTGTATTACCCACATCTAATCCATACTAATCCTCCTCAGGGTAAAGAGCAGGAGCACACCTTTGTCTTCAGGATGGACCACCCCAAGGCCTGTAAGCATCTGTGGAAGTGTGCTGTGGAACATCACGCTTTCTTCAGGCTGAGAGGGCCGGTACACAAGAACTCTGCTCGCTCTGGATTTATACGCATGGGGTCACGCTTCAGATACAGGTAACTGATGTACAGACGGGTCAAAGATTAAAGGATGCTTTTAATATGTGCTGCAATATCCAATTCTATCAAACATGCTGGGCTTAAAAGTTCTCTGGCAACAAAACCGATAGTAACAGTAACCACACAGGTTTCTGTTAGGAATGAGATTTAAAAATGAATGCTTAGTTTTGCATTACAGCCTAGAAAATATATTGACCTCCACATAGTTTTTCATGTTTTATTATGAAATAAAATTAGAATTTTTACCACTAATCAACATAAAAAATTTACCCTTTGTAAAAACAAGTTCAAAATTTGCTGTGTTGATGCTGTTTTCACAAGATGCTTAATAAATTCAACACCACTGTGCAGATTAGTTGTGACAAGCAATTCTATTCATTGTGTATCTGAAACTTTTAGCTGCTGGTTGGTTCATTTTGACAGTAAAAAGTCACATTCTGTTGAGCTGTATCTGAAAAAAAGCCTTGTCAATCGGTGTGTTGTGGACTGCACACCCTCAGATATAGTGACTTCTAGCTGCAGGAGAAATACAGTTGGTGCGAGAAACCCATGCTGTTTGGTTTGTTTATAAGTAGCATTTGGGGGATGGGAGGCTGCTGACGAGTAAAGTGCCACAAATTTAGAGAGCCATGTGTTTGTTCCTGTGCTGTTGTGTTTGTGTGTGCCAACAAGATAATGCTAGTTTGACATACAGTACTGCATCATTCTGCACATACAAAAAAAACCCATATGTGTACACACAGATACTTGCCGTGGTACTAGACAGGCACTCTCAGTGTCAACATACTGCAGTAGGCAGCTAGTTCCCCTCTGTGTGTTTAAACATTACCCAGTTGGATAAGCATTGGCAGTAATGTTGATTTAACACAGGGGTTGCAGGGGTTTGTTGTTAATAGATGGTTATCGCCTGGATGGATCCAGAGTTGAACAGGGGTCATTGCTATGCCCGTTGTTTTTGTGACAAGGAGATTCACCCAAAAAAAATCAAGAAAAGTTATTTTATATTTAGTAGTTTTGTTGGGAACAAATAATCTTTGCAGGTGGAAAAAAAATGTGTGTTTGTATAACCAGTGGCAAGACGGAGTACCAGACAACCAAGGCCAACAAAGCAAGGCGGTCAGCCTCCTTTGAGAGGAGACCCAGTCGACGGTACTCCAGAAGAACCATGCAGAACAGAGGTAAGAACAACAATCACACAGCCACACTCCTGCATCGCACAGAAGAATGTACAACTTCTATACACTCACTGGGCCACTTTATTAGTTGAACATTGTTAGTACTGGGTTAGACCCACTTTTGAATTCAGAATTGCACTCATTCTTCAGAGATATTCAGCAAAGTACTGAAAACATTTCAATAGATTTGGATCCATATTCACATTTAAGCATCACAGAGTTGCTGCTGATTTGTGGGCAGCACCTTAAAGATACAAATCTCCTGTTTCACGATATCCCATGGGTGCTCTATTGGATTGAGATCTGTGGAGACTGCGGAGGCCATTTCTAAAATGTCTAAAATGTGTTTTTACTTTGTCCTTATTGTCTGTAGAGATGACAATAAGGAGCAAACATGTACATTTTATCCATTTCAAATGCAACAACACAACATAGTAAAGTGTGAAAAAAGAAAGATGTGAATATTACAGGAATCCACTGTACGCCATGTCATCATATACACATCTGTGCATGTTTTGAAAATACATGTATTTAACGTTTCATGTTCATATTTAAGTATATATCTGGACACAGCACTTAATGTTTGTTCTTTGTGTTTTTTCAGGACCATTCCACCACCAGGAGTGAGTACATTGATGCTGACATAATGTGTTTGTGTCATTGTTTAAGTGACTTTATCTATCCTTCCCTTGTTATTCAGCTTTAATTGTTGGGTGGCTATGTCCACATTAGTTAATTTGTTTAGAAATTAAATCTCAATGATGGATTGTCATAAAACAGTTGCCAGGGAGTACTGCTATGTAACTTTGTGACAAAGAACAGTAAGCAGTCCTGCATTGTAAATTACTTATAAGATCACAAAATATTAGTTTGTCAACATTTAACATGTTGTTTTGCTTAAGTGCTGTAACTCACACACACTGTCTCACACACTTTGTTTAGTTTGATCATAAGGCTTGGTTATAATCTTGACACAGAGCCTTTTGTTACAGGAATGTGTGTGTGGGCTAAGACATGATGTCAGTTGTAGCTTTAAGCTGTCATGGGAACTGCTGAGTCAAAGAATTTAGATGATAAATGGGACTTTTCATCAGACCTGATTGAACAGACCAACGCTGTGAGAGTACTTTCTAAGCAGCGAAACATTTGCATATTTAAAGCTGTGTAAAAGCGACGGGCATTACTGTTTTAATTAGATATGAGATTTGCAAATTGGCTTATGGGCAGATTTCAATTTTAAACAATGCAAACGAAAGAAGTGTTGTTATACATTTTGCCAAATGTTGCCCCAAAATGTGGTTCATGTGTCATGGCCTGAAAGCTAAATACATAGTACAAAAAAAGAGAAAAGCACTGAGAAAGACAGTCTCTGGTTTATTTCACAAGTCTTCTTAGGTGTTTTTAAGTGCACATATAATGCTGAAAAGCAGTCCATTTATTTACAGTGTAAATCCAGATACTCTATTAAGAATGCTTGAGAACTATTGTATTGTTTGTTCTTTGAATAAATTCCCAGTTTTTTCCTTTTCTCAGGGTTTTTTCCTCAGGCAATGGAGTCAGCTCCAGCAAAGACAAGGTGAGGAGCAAACTACTGTGTGTTTTTTTAATCCCTCCTTTATTATCCAGGGAAACAAAACAGAGCAGTACAGCATGCTCAGACTAGCAATTTTACATAATTTCACATGCAAAACAATTTTATTCAAGTGACTAGATACAGTTTCCTAATGTAAGACAGCTTAGAATATGAGCTACAAAACTTAAATGAAATTGAAGCTTAATGATATGAAAACTTTAAACCTTGTATTTATATTTTTTTCTGTCCTTTTCTCAATCATTTCAGTACCTCTCAGTCTCATCTTCCTTGTGGTCCATCACTGTGGATCTACTAACATGTCCGGTCTATTTCACATGATTGCTCTTTAGGTTTCTCCTAGTAGAGGTGCCTGGTCAGGAATGCCTGTGGTCAGCCCAGTGGCAGCTGCTGCCTGTGGACCAATAGAAATTGAGGCTCTACCCAGGAGTCCTGGAGGAGAAAAAAGAAGGTTGGTCCCTGAGTACTTTGGTTTTCCGCTTGGTTAAAAGTCAGTTTTTCCGAACATCTGCATTTATAAGCAGTATATATAATTTCTTCTATAAGGTCACCTTTCACCTATTATGTGTTGTAGTACACTCCTTTAACCTTGACAAGCATTGCAGAAAGTGGATGAATTGGTATGAATCATTTTTATATGCCAGTGGTGGCTCACTGCTTACTAATGATGAGGAAAACAAAACCAGATTAGGAACAGTTGGGGCAGGCTGACTGATCCCAGTTGGATGCTGTAGGAAGTAGGTGGAAAGCTAGGTGTGTTTTTCATGGTCTAATGCCATGTGAGTGGCTTAACATGGCTTATCCACTGACCCTGTCTTGTTGTGACCGGGGAAAGACGGAAAGAATAGGACAGAGGCAGAGAGAAAGACTGTATTTATGTACAATTTTATATTTGTGGCTGAGTTATAGTGCAGTTTTCAAATTTCTGCTATGTGTCATGAGTGGGCATGATTTCCTGTACAGGTTATGCACTTGTAATGTGTATATAAGTGTGCCCTCTGAAACAAGGTGGTGGTACTTGTGTGTCTGTGTGTGTATACACCATTCAGCCAGGTCAGCATTAAGAAAGTTGGACAGCAGGTAAACAGATATCAAAGAAGCTGATGGTTGATAAGCAAGAGACGAGCAGTGTGCCTCAGATAAATGAGATAGATGCAGACAGGATTTTTTAAAATGTGACACAAAAACTGTCTTAGTACTCAGCTCACATCTTTTCAGTTAAACCCACATTGGCTTTATATTGGTGTTGTTTTCATAGCGTATTGTTCAGCCCGTACTGCTGTCTTTTTTTTTTTGCCTCTCATTCCTCATTACCCTCTGTCAGAGCTGCTGCCACTAAGCAATGTGTATAAATATGTTATTTGTGAATGTTTTGTTGTGTGCAGATGGTGTGTATGTTTATGAAAATCAAATGTGCATATGCATACAAATATGTATGCACCCTCCTCTTGTTGTAAACATACACTGTTCCCTTGTGTGTTCCAGTATTAACATGTACTGAGGACAAATTGGTCTTGTGTGGAGTCATTCGCGGTAGGTACAATCAAACACTGAACCTTGACGTGGCTTTGGCTTTAACCAATCAATCGCTGTGCAGTGGCGGGCTTCATGATTTTGGCTTTGGAACTGGGGTTTTCTTGCAGTGGACAGACCGCAGTCCACTGTAATTTGCTGTTTATCCACTTTTGATCAGCATGAGATGCCAGCCTAATTTGTGCAGGGACTGGTGATGTGATTTCGGGTGCTGTGCAGGGATCTTGCTTTAGTATCATGAATCAGTGATGTAATATGATTTCAGCTTTTAATCTATTCTGCTCAAGACTTTGGTGCCTTCTAGTGTGTAGGTGTCTTTACTTTCAGTCATCTAATGTCATTCTGTGCATCCTGTAAACCGCCTGCTCCTCTTTAAAACCTTAGATTTTTTCCCCAAATAGTTTACAAGGTATCGTTACGATATCTGAGGATTAATGGAAGGCTTTTTGCCAATGAGTTTATTGCCAACATATGGGAGATAGTGCACCCTTATCAAAGAAGAATCAGAATTGAGAGAGACATCAAGAAAGCCTCACTGGCCTATGTGCTTTTTTTTTTTTTAGCATAAATTAAGTGTTCTTTTTCTTGACTAGTGTCGTCATGCCTCTGAGAGAATAAAGCTCATTCAGGTTAACAGCTCAGGCTGATCCCATTTCTAGTAAAGTAAATTTCTGGTCAGTTGTAATAAGAGGATTGCCCGTCATTCTGTAGAGCAGTGGCCGTTTTGTCATTTATTACCTTTAAAGGATAATTCTGGGGTTTTTTTTCAGCCTGGTGTATTTCCCATGAATGCAGCTATTGTGGTTCAGTGGGTCATGCTAACTTTTCCCTCTCCACCTCCATTGTAAAGATTCAAAGCTCATATTGGTGCAGAAAGCATGAAGTTCTTGTGGCTTTCCAACAAAACACATTTTTACATGAGTCATTTTAAAGGTTTGTTTTCAGTCTGACTCAAAGTGAAATTCGCTGGCTGCTTTTGGAAGCTCACACTTTTCGCCCTGATACACACTGTTTTGTGCAACGTCTTGTTTCCTCAAATCTCTACAGTAAAAGTATAAAGTTAGCATGACCCATTCAGCCACCATAGCCACATTAATGGGAAATATGCCAGATTAAAATAAACTGAAATTCTCCTTCAAATTAGGATGCACAGACATGACCTTGGATAAAGTCAGTGCATAGACACTGTTAGGACCTATACACTAATTATGTGGTATCCTCCTCTTTTATACTGTGTTGCCTAAGGGCTAAACTAGAGATAACT
>OMNN01064352.1:71496-88919 GCA_900302755.1 Chromis chromis
CAAATACTAATACAGCAGACATGATTGGAAATGTTTGGGAATTTAAAAACATTTCAAGGATACATAAATAAGTCTTTTTATGTGGCTTTAAGTAAGATTAAGCTAACTGGTAATAATTTTTAGTTTTGAGAAAACATAGCACATAGAGGCCCACATTGCTCTGTGAACATGATGCCGTGTTCTCAAGGCAATGTTATCGAACCTTCTGAAATCTCTCCAATCATTAAAACAATACTTTAACAACAGTGATGGTGCTACAAGTTCTACAAGTTCATTTATATTTTATCAACACAAGATGTTACACTGAGATGACCGCTGAGTTTTTGTTTATGCCATCAACCAATGGCAACAGTTACTACTGACTCAGCGGACATGAGGAGGATGCTTTGACAGTGACATTTTTATATCACTAATACTGTAGACTAATCTCTGGTGCTCTTTCCTTTTTCCTCCCATGACTTCCTCCCTTGCTTTAAATACAATGACACTGTTGATTATGCACGAAGCACTACACCCCTAAGATCTAATCTATCTAGATTAACATGAACCGTCGGTCTCAACGGGGAATTAACATTTGTTTAAGCCTATTGCACATACACTAAATCTTGTGATATGATACTTTGTTGCTGACAGTATAGTACAAATTGTACTTACATGAAACATACATATCACTGACATTAACCCTCTGAACCCCAGGCAGTTCCTGTTTTGTTTTTGTTTTTTACTGACTGTCAGCTCATTTTCCACTGCAAAATAAAGTCCTGCACCTCCATGGAAACAGCACAACCATAGAAGCAGAATTAAAAATGTATATAAATTTAAATTCTTTTTATTGACATTTTTTTTTTTTTTTTTTTAACTGAATTCAACATCTACAACATGTTTCCCTGTGTTATCACAGCCTGCAGTTCAGCCAAATAGTCCCTATTTTTTTTTTTTTAGATTTATTTTTGGGCTTTTTATGCCTTTATTAGAGAGGACAGTGGATAGAGTCAGAAACAGGAGAGAGTGAGGAAGGACATGCGGCAAATGGCCGAGGTCGGACTCAAACCCGGCACATCCGCTGTGCCTCTGCACATGGAATGTACGACATAACCGCTAGGCTATCGGCGCGCCCAAATAGTCCCTAAATTTGTCTTCTGAGTCAAGAACCACAGATTTTTTTCCCCCGAATCTGGTTACTGCGAATGTTTTTTTTGTTTGTTTGTTTTTTCTGGCAAACGCTTAAATGAGACATGTGGAATTAAGTGATTTTGGTAAAATATCTGAATTTGAAGCTCAGATTTGAGTAATTTTCACAACGGAACCTCACACCACACATTAGTTCAAGGATCATCGGAAATTTGAAAATCCAACTATTCTTTCTGTTTTTCCAATTTCAGGCCCTAATTAAAGGTGTCATTTTGTCAGTTTAGAAATATAATTACACGCCTTTCAGACCTGCCAGCAGGTTTCGGGGCTCAGAGGGTTAATGATGGATAATTCACAAAAGTGGTCCAAGTCAGCAATAAGAGCCTTTTGACTATTGATCATTTTTGGTAAGTGGAAACAATTACCAAGAATGTTCTTTTCCCTCTCGTGTGTGTGCAATGGCATCATACTTTCCTAACTGAATTAGAATGTTAACTAATTCAACAAACATATAATGGAAAATGTAGAAAATATGCAGTTTGAGGAACTTGGCTTTGTGTGTTTTATTCCTTTTTATGCAACAGTCTGCCTCACAGCTGTCTTCTTTCTACCTGTATAAGCTGTCATGTAGTGCTTTTAACTGCTGCCTTCTCTCTGACCCTTTTTCATTCCTGTAAGCTACTTCACTTCTCTGGAACATTATCATAAGTGTGAGTGGATAAGTCTTAGATCAGTGCCTTTGGAATTAATTTCAAAAATGCCTCCTCTATTGCCAGCAAGACTATATGGAAAATATAAAGGTCACTGGAAGTTCATCTGTTGACCGTCTAGTCATCAGCCATCAAGTTAGTCACTGTTTCACGGTGGCAAAGGGAAATTGCATGCTCTCTTGCCTTCTAAACTCCCGGCAGGGCTGTCAGGAATAAAAGCTTCTTGCTCGGAGCCTCCAGCACTGAATATATATAAACACTATAAACACAGATTTGACATAAGCCATCAAACATCAGCCACTAGAGTTGCAAAGCCAGGTCACTGACGCTCTAGAGACATCCAGTCTACTTCACTTAACTCAAGTGTTCATGTGACAACACGTGTCAAACCACACTTGAATACGCGCTAGTATACAGTGTAGCAGAAGCAATGTACTATAAGCTTCATGGCTTATTTAGTATCCTGACACTTATCACGGCCATGCACGCCTTATTTACTTATTCATGTTGTTTTATGTCCATTAAAACGACTATTTCTGTAGTTTTAAATGAACAGATGATGTCCTTCGGCTAAGTAAAATGGAGCCCTTATCATTGATGCAACTGTAGGAAGGCTTTAAGAAACCCTGTTTCTCATACATGCAAGGACAAACTTAGTCTGCACGTCAAGCCATGTGCAGTGAATTATACTTTCTCTTTCACACTAATGTTTTCAGCCTTCTGCTGCCTCACATTCTCATCTGCTGCCTCCTGCTCCTCCCTTGTTTCCGTATTTTTCCTTATTCTGTGTAACCTTCATTTCCTCATTCATTTGAATATAGTGTTCTGCTCCTCTTTGTTGTTTTCATTCAATTCTCACCTTCCTCTCCTCCCTCCAGTCTCACTTTTGGTTTGCCTCAACTCTCACCCACTCACTCATTTCTTTACTTCCACCTCCTGTTTGTCCCCTTGTCCTTCTATTTTCCCCTCCACCCTGTTCTCCTCAGGTCTCCTCCTCCCTCCATCCCCCCTGCTCATGTCCCATCAAAGCTCCCCACAAGGCGTTGGGACAGATCCGACCAACTGACAACGGTGTCACCTTCTGTGCTGACATGAAGTGGTCAGCACGCTAATAAATGGGAATGTGCTCAGCAGTGAAGTGACTTGTCCTTGAAAAACTTCTGGTATTTATGGTAGTGACCATACCACTTGGAAGAACACGCTTGGTGTGAATGTACATATGCATTATTAAGTGAAACATTGCTCAGCAAAAACTGCTCAAAGTGTCACTTATTCATTCTAACAACACCTCGCACTGACTGACATTCCTCCAAGCTAACTTTTTCTTTCTAATGAGTCCATCTCTGCATCTCATTCCTCCTTGACCCTTCGTCCAGTGACAGCTTTGAAAAGTTATCCACCCTATTTCTCCTTTCCTTGTCTTTCCTCTCCTATTTTCTTTTTTCTGCACTTTGTTTCCCCTCCTGTTTTTTCTCTTCTCCCCCCCTTTTTCTCCTGACCTTCACTCTGAAGCTCATGGTGAAACTGACTGACTGGGGTAAGATGGTATCAGTGTGGGGCTTAGGAATTCAATTCCACTCTCGACTCGAAACAGTAGTTCATAGTTCCTGGAAGGTTTAGGTATGTCCTGCTTTGTTCTTTATTTTCCCTCTCTCAAGATAATTTCCTGTTTTTGTAATATTCAGACACTATTGCTATATTACCTACGTTTGAATTCCATCAAATTATTTAAATTAAATTGCTCTGATTTATATGTTTTGTATTTAATCAGTTATTACATTACATAGATCAACTGCTCTGTTTGAAGGAGTTGAAGAAGTAGTTTTTTTTTTTATCTTACTCATCTATAGACAGAACAGGTTTTTAGCTCAACACAAGCATAAAAAGAAAATTGGAGCTGGGGAAGAGACACTGCAGCTTTGTCAAAGGTGCATTCCAAACATTCCAAATCAGTTATTGATTTGCAATTTTCCACATTTCTTTTCTTGGAAGCATTTTAGAAATGCTGGAAGATTCTTTTTATCTTATGCTAGAAGCTGACTGCTTGTCCTTGCCTCTACTGATAAGCTTGCCTAAACTTATACTGGACTCTTTGCTCAGACAGGAAGTTGATGCTGCCTTCTATTTTAACTTCTAGCAAGAGGTCAGACAAGAGTAATATAATAAAATAAATGGTCAAAACCAAATCACATTTAAAAGCAAATTGTTCATTGTTTTTTAGTACACTGTAACTGTTGTGTGTGGACACTGCTGTAGTGGTGCAGTAACAGGATATTATGGAATGACCCAACAATCAAGGTAATGATGAATATAAAGAAGAATATGTAGAAGTTGATGTTACTTACACCTGAACTACACCACTGTATAACTATTTATTGCACAGCTAAACCAATGAAGATAATTAAATAATGTTGTTGATTAGTTAAATGTTTACAACTGACTGTGACCAAAGGATGTGCATCTTTTTACACTGTTTTAAATCATCTGAGAGAATAAAGAGAGGTATGACACAGATTACTATTTAGCTATGTGCTGTCCTCTATGTGTGTTTTACTGCTTTGATACTTTTACTACTGGTGAAGGATTACCAGGATGGGAGGCTTTTGTTCAGTGCATGACATTGTGTAGTATCTTGTGTCATCTTTTGTTATTCATCTTTTTTTTTGTTATTCAAGTTGAACCTTGGCTATTGAACACTTACTAAATACAACCTGAAAACGCCAGCCGCATGCATAAGGACTGCACAAGACTACAGAGTACCATATTGTTATTAGGCGCATGTCCTTGGTATGTGTATCTGTTCTTCTTACCCTCCAGCCTCATGTTTATGGTTATTTCCCACATGTTTCTGGACATATCCTCACTGTCCTTTCTTAGTTTCCTTCATGGATTACTTAACATGTGGGAGCGTTTACATGCATTTGATTTGTGAGTCCTTGGGCAAAGCATGCCACTTTGCTTCACATTTTTGTGTGGGTTGTCCTTTAACTCCTGTTCTCTCCGGGGAGTATATAGTAATATATTTACTTCTCATGTTCGGCTGTGTCTTCAGGCTACAGAAATATGAGGTAATTACCAAGCTGCTGGAAGAGCTTCTACAAAATCCGTGTATCAAATGTTATGCTTCAAGCACCTCTAATTCTGAGAATATTACACAGCATTATTTCCCACAAAAGTTATTACTTGCTTTGAATGCTTATTTCCATCAAGGTTACTGTGGTTTTTGAAATAATATCTTTACCTCTTGAGAAGACATTTGGACACGAGATCCATATTGTTCAGGGAGAAAGTACAAAACTAATCAGATTTCATTCTAAATAAAGTGGTTCTGTTTGTATGACATCATGCCATATTTGGCAAAGCCATGGGAGCACCTAAAAATCTACCATCAAAGTTAACTTTGGTATTTATGATTTGCTATTGCCTGAGATTTTTCAAATGATTATTTCAGATATTACTTTTCATTAGGGGTGGGAATCACAGGGTACCTCACGATACGATACGCAATACATGGCTTACGATACTGATACAGTGATACTGCGATAATCGATATATTGCAAGACAACCACATAACGATACATCACGATATCTATAACTGAAAAATACAAAATACCTGTAAACTTACCTGTGTACTTAACTTTTGCAAGGCAGTTCTTGCATAGTCTTTGTCCAGCTTGCTTGTTCCCTCAATGTTGCGAAAACCGAAATGGGTCCACACTTTGGACTTAAACGTGGATGGGGCGTCTCTTACGGTAATGTTGCTGTCCTCCATTTTACCTGTACAAACTCTTCTTGGGCCAATTAATTTCCACTCAAGTCTCCCTCATTCATGTGATAAACGCCACCGTGTGGAGTCATTAAGTAGTGACGCTGGGGAAATGGCAGCTGGCAGGGGAATCTGGCAGGGTTTAGAGCGCCTATTTAGAGCACCTTATTATATTAATTAAAGTATCGTATAGGATATTTTGTCCCACCCCTACTTTTCATAATAAAAAAATAATACAAAATAATCAAATAGTAGTTTCATTTTACATTATGTTTTCTTTTGTGAGTATTAATCAAATGATTTTTTTGTGGTATATTGGTATCATATTGGTGTGTTATTCTATAATGTTTTCTAATAAATCCCTGTGGGTCAGTTTCATCACCACTGCAAAGTCCTTTCATATCTTATGGGTGATACAGGTAAGCGGTATAATCCTGAATCCTTTTGTTCCAGTTTTGGTTGAATATTTACAATATCACCTCCATTGTTTTTCTTGTCTTTTGTTAAACTCCTCATCCTGATCCTCTTTTTTTTTTCTCTGTCATTCTCTCTCCATTCTGTCTCCAGTTTGCCCATGGTAGCTGACCTGATGGAGACATGCATTGATGATGTCCTGAGGGCTCCTGTCGTTCCTACAGTGACGACTACAGAGGAAGCCGGACCGAGCAATGCCTATGCCGCTGCTGGTGTCACTGTGGAAGATCCACTCAGTCTTAGTGGTGAGATTATAGCAACTGCAATACAAATTATATTCAGTGTAAAGATAAAAATGACATTGCAAAATTAGTTTTCAGGCTCAAAAATTAGCATTTTTTTCAGATATTTTGAGAAGCTTCTGTAATCCTAAAAAAAATCCTTTGTAAGTGTTTTAACATGTTTTTGCAGGATAATGCAGTGACAGTGTGTCAGACTGTAAGACACAGGAACCACCAACTCCTTCCCTCCCATTCTATTCATGTTTTATACATGTGCTCTGGCTCTGTTCACATTTCTCTATTAATTCCAGCAGTCGTCTTACTTACATGAAGTCAATTATTAATACACCCCAGAGCTGATTATGTAGTGTGTTAATATCCCTGCTTTGTTTACTTATCATTAAGTTCAATTAGAGGCAAATTCAATGAATATTAGTTGTAATATCATCATAATAATAATTTAAAATGTTAATGTTTTGCAATGCAATTGGCATATATGTGTATTTAGATTTTTTGTGTCTTTTCAGAAGCAGCAGCTCGGCTGAAGCAGCTTGAGTTGGAGAGCAGTCCACTTCTTTCTGCTCCAAGAAATAATGCCAATGTTAATGTCAATATGGCCATGAACAATCAGGTGAGAGTTTGTTTATAGAACATTTTTACTTAAACCAACACTTTTGTTACTTTCTGGATATGAACGAGTACAACTTGTGTATAGTTATGAGCCAAACAGACAAACTTGAAGAAATGACAGCAAGTGTGGCATGGCATGAGGTCAGGCTTGTCAGTGTTTTAACTTAAATTCAGTATCTAAACAAAAAAAAACAAGTACTTCTGAATTTTGGGGGGTTATTTGGGATATATACACCAATGCATTTATAACAGTGTACCAATTGTTATTCTCTTCTGGGGGGCATTTGTGTACCCCATCTAACATTTGATTGTACTCCAACAGGAGGATGTGGTGAAACTTACAGAGAAGTGTGGTCTGAACAGTACAGGCAGCAGTCCAGCTGTCACTCCACTACGCGCCCCAGAGGATCTGAAGAGTAACATCTTGAAAGCTCAGGCTGAGGCTGCTGCCCTAAAGGTTCGGAACAGACTCCACAAAACTGGACAAGTAGGGAGAGAAGTAGGAAGAAAGACACCTAAACTAATGCAGTTGCATTACTTGAGGCTTCATATGAATAACTGTATATGAATAACTTGTACAAGCTTAATTTTCAGTGTTTCAGTCGTCGATATTAGGTGGTGCATTGTGTTGCTTAGTGATTCTGTTTTGAAAGATGTATAAGAATGAAAGCCCTACCAGCTGCCTCGAATCACTGGTAACAATTTATTTCTCTCTAGTATAACAAATGTATCAACTTGAAATGGATATATAAACTGAATTTGAAGAGGCATCTAATATGGCTGCACTCATGTTGTTTTCAGTAGTATTGGTCTTTCCAGATGGTTTGTGTGCAAGTGTAGTGAGTGAAGATTGAAACTTTAATGAAACTAATTTAGGCAAGTGTCTGCTTCGGGGGGGTTTTACCGTGATGTTTTTGACTAAACCTTTGTGGAGCTGTCAACAAGCTTATTATTTAGTAAAAGCTTAATATTTCTCCTGTTATTACCATCATCCAAATATTTCTAACAAAAAAGCTCTTGGTACATGTTAGTCTCACCGCTGATGCCGGTTTATGTATTAGAAAATATACAGCTTTCTGCCATAGCTTTCTTCTGTATATTGTAAACCAGCAAATGTAGTATGGAACTTTTGGCCAGGACTTAACTACTACTACTACTCTACATCCCTTTGGTTAATTATACATTTAAACTCATCCAAAAATTGTGGGCTTCAGTGTGTGTGTGTGCCACATCAAAATTAGATCATCACAGCTACAGTGTAACAGAAACACAGAATGTCTCTGGTTGTGAAATTGTTGTCATTCTGCTATCAAGTGGACTTAAAATGCATATCTGTAAAAGCCCCTCACTACCAATCCATACATTGCACTTACCTTCCTCTGTTTTTCTCTCTGTAGGGGCCTTTGGAGGAGCATGTTGTAATGGTTGGAGATAAAAACTGTAACTTGCAGGAGACTTCTGCCAGGTATGAACTTATTGTTCGATACTGTTATTACCGAAATATAATAAATGTAGGAAAATAGCATCTTGAAAATGTTCCTCCCAAGGCTCTAAAATGTAAACTATGGAAATTATGTATATTTATGCAGCATCAAACTGCCTTTTTTTACAGCCAGTACAGAGCAAGCATGCAAAGGAGAAAAGCCATTGTCACTTGTGGTTCATTGTCTTGAAATTGGGCCCTCCTTCATCTTCCTGAGTCATGCCAACTGTCAGTGCATCGTCTCAGCCAATCACAGCGCTCCCTGCTGCTAGAGCTGATTAACCTTTTGAATATTCATGAGGATTATTAGCATAGCTCACAACATTACATCACCCGCAGCTTGTCTGTATGAGCAAGGCTCCACAGATTGACAAGCGAGTCTCTGACTCTGGCTCGTATTAGAGGCAGCAAATGGCTCAAACTAGAGAAGAGACGACATTAGATTTGTAAGATTCTGTTGTTCACAATATTAGTTATTTTTGCCCCTTTTGCATGTCGTCAAGATAATGTTTGAAAAGACAAATGAATTTACTGAATCCAGTATGTTTTAAATGTATTACCTGATAATCATGCTGGGATAGAAGTAACTTCTTTACAAGACTGTAATTTAGCTTCAATTAAGACAGTATGGTGTTAAGCCCATCCTTATTTTTTCTCTCATCTGTAAATCTGCCTGACTACTTCATGCACAAATGTGATTTATGTTGACACAACATCACAACAGGAGTAAGTGTTTGTGTCTTGTCTGTCTGCCAGGTTGAAGGTGCGTACCGGGCGAATGGGCAGTAACTCGTCTCTTTCTGTTAGCAGCCGCCCTGACATCCAAGACTCCTGGGACCTCCTGAAGCCATCTCCACTGGTCTCCTCTGCAGGGGCCAGGTCAGTGTGTGTGTGTTTGCATGTTCTAAATGCTTTTGTGTGCAGTTTTTACTTGCAAGTGCGCATAGCAATGTAATTTTGTACCAGATAAATCCTGCATGTATTCATTATTCACATTGTGCGTATTAAGAACATGAGACAGAGAAATGGGGCAAACAGATTACCAGAGGAGAGACTCTTCGACAGTAGCTGCAGATCCCTAATTCTTCAGACAGGACTGATAAAACATATTAGATCTGTTTCACTGCTTCCTCTCATCTAAAACACACATTTTTAGCATGGAATAATTACTGTTCTATCCTGATGAGGAGGAAGAACATTTTGTGTGCCTCTAACGGTAAACTTATCTTGTGCAATGATCACATCACTTAACCTACTTCCAACTGGAGGGAAGAATAAGCTTTGATCATTTAGGTCAGAGGAAATGAATAGAGGAGGGTAGAAATTGTTAAAAGTGAGGGTGTAAAGATGTGGTTTAGAAAGTGAAAAACAGTGTGCACCTAGATTACTGTGCTAATCTGCTTATTTCCTTCAGTGACATCAACCTTACTGGACAGTTTTGCAGACAACTACATTGGCCTGCATCACCCAAGCAGAACGTAAAACATAAATAATAGAGATTTCCCAGTTATCTGTTGGAGACAAAGGTGTTGCTTGTCTTTTTGCAGTCTTTGCTGACATCTGTTGGTGTGTTTGAGTAATGCTTGTGTGTGTGCTCTTGTGTCTATGGGTGTGTAGAGTCACATGACTTGAGTTCTGCCTGGATACTGCTGGCGTCTCTGCTCAAGATGTGTTTACAGGACACTGACACACAAAAACAGACATATGCAGATGCTTGACCAGACAGTTCACAGTGGTTGTGTGGCTCCAGGCTCATTGATGCAGTAAATGTTTCCCTTATCCAGACTGCTTTTTTTGTTCAGTCTGGAAAATGCAGTCATGTTTCGATGTCAGTCACAGAATGTAATGCAACAGCAAGTTTGAGTACTGTTAAATAATTTAAGGCATTTATCAAGCAACAATGCTGAACAGATTTTTTTTCTTTCATGCGTTTATTACTGTAAAAAACAGCTAGGGCTTTTGGATTGTTGGTTGAGCCACACGTGCAAAGTGAAGACTATGAAGACATTTCCTTAGGCTATGTGTTGAATTATATGAACAAGAAGAACACACAAAATACCAAGTAAATATGTAAATTTTTGGCTTTATCCTACTTCATCTCAAAGATGAGAAACCTGAAATACATATCTGTATCATTTGCTTACCTATACTCCTTCTCCATTCTGCAGTGCTGAGAGGTTAGCTGAAGATTTAAACCCCTCTGTTCCCAAGATGCCCTCTGAGCCTGCTAGTGAAGGCTTGGCACCAAAGGTAATAATTACCTACTGTTAGTTAAATGACTTCATAGTTACTTACTGTTGTGTTTTTTGGGTTACTATGGAACTAATAGCCGTAAAACACGTGACATATCTACTGAAAATACACTTTGTTTATAATTGTTCATTTTATTACCTCATGTCATTGGATTGAAGGTACATTTACCTCTAACATTCCATAAAGCACATCTGATGTGACACACAGAATAAGAACACACTTATTGAAGGTAGACTGTACCATTATGGCATTGAAAGAGCAGCAATTAAAGTATGTGACTGATGATCATTCTAGTTAAGTTTTATGCAGATCGAATATTTTTTCTCCTCTTTTATTTGTCATTTCTACTCTAAAAACGTTAGGCTAACTTGTCTTCCTTTGGTTGTTCAGGCAGCTTTATGGTTAAAGCTTTGAGTGTGAACATATTGGTATTTGGCATGTTTCGTTATGTTTGCCTTAATAATCATTTCAGACTGGCAGAACCATCCAGCAAAAACTTTGGTAACTCCAGCGTCTGCTGTTAGCAGCACCTAAACCCAAACTAAGCTGGATGTGAAGCCTCATCTTTCTTCAAAACCAAAAAATAACACCACGATTTGAATTGTCAAAAGAAATATAAAATCAGTTAGCTGAAGAGTAGCTACAATTTAATTTCATTTCATACCCTATTGATTCTGAACAATTCAAATGAACAGTTTTACAGTATTTATCTGAAAACGGAGGTGTGTATGTTTATTTTGTTGTGTGTATGTTGTGGTTTTTTAAGAGTGCTTGCATTGTACTACAGGTTAAAGCAGAGGAGGTTGACCTGCAAAACACTGTCCCCCTCTCTGACAACCTTATTGACTTCACTGATCCCACTCCCATGGTAAGTGTAATTGCAATATGCCGTATACTGAAATTAAGAGAATTTCTATAGTAATATATAATAACATATTTTATTGACAGACATGTATGTGTAGGGATGGGTATCGTTAAGATTTTATCGGTACTACTACTTATACCGATACTGCTTATTGATCCGGTACTTTAACAGTATTCTTATCGGTACTTCTTTTTTAGTTTTTTTATAATACTTTTTTTTTTTAAATATAAAAAAAGATCAATCAAGCAATCTTTTGAACAAATCACCTTTATTTGCACTGAAGTGGTGATGACTACTCCGAAAAACAACAACTATTTGCGAGACTAGGCTAGAAACGAGAAAAAGCAGAGGTATAGAGCGGCCACATGATTCAATCCACTGCTCTGTGCTCTGAAAGAGAAACTAATTCTGAACGAGTTTAGATGATGCTCTGAATTTCAGACTGAATTTATGAACACACCCATAGCTGAACAATCATGGCTCATGCTTACTTTTAATACATTACACATGTTCATGTAATTAAGCTAACTTTGCATTTGGACTCAGTGCCACTAGCATACATACCATACCTGGTTAACGAGGGACGAGCTATGGGCTAGGCTGTCGAAAACTTTGCACTTCTCTGCCTGTAGTGATGGACTTTAGCAAGATGTTTCACTAGATCGCAGGTGTTTCCACCCTTGCATGCAAACAACTTGCTGCACTTGTGGCAACGGGCATTGTCTGTGTCAATCCTACTGAAGTGTAACCACACTTTAGAGCGTTTAGTTCTCTCCACCATCGTAAAGCAGGGTCTTGGCGATGCACGAAGCTGCAGGTGAGTGACAGACAGCTACTCCGCCCTGCACACGCAGACTCTTGACAGGCAGAATTCACTTCTGGATTTAGAGAGTGACAATGCATCATAGACGCATGTCTTCATCTTTTTGTAAAGAACAATGAGGACTGGTGAGACAAAATATACAAAATAAAATTCTTCCTTACATTCTAAATTACCGTTAACAGAACCGTTACCGTCGATCTTCCGGTACTGAAAAATTTCGTCCCGGGGCTTGTTTAGTACTGGGGCTCGGGACCCATCCCTATGTATTTGTGAGTATTCCTACAGGACAGGCTTTAGTACAGTGTGACATAGCCTGACTGCACTCATGTTAGCAGCCCTGACCTATACCTAAAATGGTTCAGACACTAGTAGACCTTAGAGATAAGATGTTTCTATTTGTGTGGGAATCAGATTTAATGCAAAACAGCATTTATGGATATTCAGTTTTGCACTGACAAAAAGATAAAGACTGAGGTGCAAAGTGTGTGCAAGAGAGAGTAGATGAGCTCAACAGAAGCATCAGTTTGGTACTGTAGTGTAATGTTGGTGTCTTAAGGTCTATTTATGTCAATACCACCTCTGTCTCTGAGGTTATACAAGGCCCTCAAAATGAGTGTGACTGATATAACAGCAGGCTTCTCTTTGTATTGTAGCTACCACCAGTGCAGCAACCCAAACCTCTCATCACACCTCGCTGGATCATTCCCACAACTGCTGTGAGTTTACGGATGTTACCTTTCCTGTATACAACTCCCTGCATTTGTCTGGTTGTTGTATGTGTCTCTTTCTCCACAGGTTCTTTGTGAAACAATATAAACGATTGTGATGTGCAGTTAAATGTTTAAATTTGCATCTACTTTCCTGAAATTGGTGGCACAAGGTTCACTTTTCCCCCTATGCACTTGCATAGTCGCTGTACACCTTGGCTGAAGTAGAGGCTATGTAGAAACTGACCTCTTTCCCTCATCCCCTTCTAATGCAGCCTCCTGGCGTCTTTACTAACGGCCTGCTCGACCTTGACCCCCCTCCTAAGGCCACCTCTCCTCTCCCTGCAGATGGGGGAGCAGCTCTCACCCCAGCCCTTCCCCACCTCGCTCACACACATAATACCATCTCTGCCAGGTAAAATTCTTTGCAGGTATACCTTTGCTGGAATAGATTTGAACCCAACGCACTTGAAGTTTGTTTTTAAAATGAGCTTTGTAGTATTCTGACTTGTGCTGAAGAGAAGCAAATATCTCCTCCTTGCTTGGCCTCACTACTCTGATAAGTCATGATCTCACTAGAAAGGTCCCATATTGTGCTACTTTTTAGCAAATTAATGAAAGTTTTACATGTAAGCTCAGAATACTGCAAAAATGGTTTATTGTAACCCCTGGTTTTAGGCTTGCTCTTAACATACAGTTTTAGTGTATGTAGCTTTAAATACAGTTTAGCTGCTGCTGTCCACGCCCCCTTCAGGAAGCAGACTCTGCATCTGTGATTCACAGAAAGGAGCAGCTCATTTGATAACACGGCTCGGCAGCTGACATAGATGTAAATGACTGTGTGACACCGGGAATTTCTGTTGCATCTAACGGTATCTCTGAGTGATCACTGCCAAATTCAGTTGTTATCTTAAACTTATATGTATGCTGGTTTTGACAGACAGTGTTGCGGTTAATAAAATCAGTAACTAAGCAGTATAGAGCAGCGGCTACAAAACGGCTCTGAAGTGACTACTGGTTAATGAATAGTCTTAATGGGCTGCTTTATACTTGCATATATAGTAATATATCAACAATCATAAGTAAATGAGAACAACTTTGTTGGGAGTTCAGCTGTATTGAAATACAGTATATGTGAGCACAGAGAGCAGGAGAGAAGTAGACCAGTAAAGACTGGCTGAGTTTAGGTGCACTGAAGCACAACAAGCAACATAAAAACACAATAACCCACCCAGTCCTTGTTTATTGGTTTCAAATATGTCTGAAACTTCCAACTGTCTTTGAATGTCCCTCAACACTGACCTGTGGGCATACGATCAAAGCGAATGGTAACATTAGCTACATTAGTCACACAACGTGCTGACACTAAGGGTTTTTCTGTTGTTGTGGTGACATCAAAAATACAAGTAATCCACTGGGTCTTCAGTTGTTTGGATGCTGGGAGTGCATGGAGACCCTTGTGCTTGCTCGTGCTCTGAAAACAAAATATTTTGGGTGCTTTGCTTGTGGCTGAGACAGTTTGGAGTTAGTAGAAGCAGCCCAAGTGTATAAAACATACAAATGTCATAGCAATAAATTTTCACAATATGGGACCTTTAAGAGTTCAACATTTTTTAGGTTTGTGAAACACTGCTTGTTAATTTAGTGTTTCTTATCCTGTAGGAGTTCTGAATGGGCACAGCAAAAGTAGAAAATAAGTGATGACATTTCTTGTAACACAAATGCAACTTTCTCTAAATTAATTTGCGAAGAAGTAGAGTTTTGTGTAACATCTCATGCACACAGAGTAATAGTGTTAAAGTCATAATCAGTATTGCACTAGGCACACAGGTAGCACTGAAAACATGCATAAGTAGAGCTGAGCATGAAGTCATGTATGTAATGGATTCTCTGATGGAATATTTCTGTTCTTTATTGTTTTTGTTTGTTTTTGAGTACAAATATTTTGTTCTCTTTTAAGCATTGCTGTTCAGAGCACATATGCATGTAACTATTCAGTCAACACAAAACTGTGTGTTTAAAGTTGTTACCAGTGAAGTAGAGTCCTTCTCTGCTGCAGTAATTTGACCATCCTTCCACTCCTGTTTCCCACAGCACTGTGGGTCAGCCGCCAGCCTCAGAGGATGGAGCCAAACCCAGAGGTCTCTTGACCACTGAGCTCTGATGGAGAAATGAGTAGCCGGCATCACAGCATTCATCTTCCTGACTGCTTTCCCACTTCACCCTCTCAGCCACCCACACACCAACAGGCTGGGTCAACTGTGCTGAACACTGTGAGAAAGCTTAAAGGAAAGTGGAAAGGAAGAGGCAGCTTACAAGCACCACAATTGTAGTTGCACCTACGCTGTCTGACAGATCGAACAAAATGAACTAAGTACACAGATCAACAATAGTACACGTGAGCAGTTTTTCACGATCACATGGCATCAAGCTTAGTTTTGTAAAATGGTTAAAACAAACATTTAGCTCCAGTTTAACATCTTACGAGCACCTGACTTGTGAATTTCCTGTTTGTGTTTCACCGTTAGTGACCTGCCAGTTACTGAATCCATCCAGTCAACCAAACCTCTGTCTCCAACAACCAGCACCATCTCCTTTGTAGATAAGAAATAATGGTTTTGTTTGGTACAGAGGTAAAATTAGAGCTCATACCTATACACTGCAAAAAACAACCACTAGCTAATGATGAAAAGGGGACTTCAACAGTAGGTTGTCTCTTTTAGTGCCCCAATCCCCCTTTCTTTGAGCCATGCTGTTTTAGCACTGGCAGTTCAAACCACTGGATCTCTGCTACGCTGAGCTTTTCTGTTCACTCACATGTAGCGCTGCTGAAGTACACTGGATGAAGGACTGAAAAGACAAGTCTATAACAAAAAGAGACTTTAACCTAAAATATTGATTCTCTAAAAACACAATGGGACTCTTAACATGATGAAACCTGTGGATATGATACACTACTGTCCTTGCAGCACACTACAAAGCTTTTTTCAAACCACTCAATACGATGTTGCAGCCACTGGATGTGAAAACTTCACTGGATATCTTTTCAACACTGGACCTTGAAAGAATATTTTTGCAATGAACAATGATAGAGATCATTTTTCAACTGATGTTTTTATTATCCCTTTTGTTTATTTTTGGAGTTTTAAAATACCCATTGCAGGACTTTCTGGATTCACAATGTTGGTACCAGCATCACACGGAACTTAACCTCACACTCTTTTTGTAGCCTTTGTCCCCTTTTTAAAATTCTATCACAGCTTATAATTTAAACTTTTAACATTTTGTCTAATTATTTTTTTTTTCTTTGTTTCACTTTAAACCACATGTCCAGTATTTTTTCATACATATTGAATTTACTTTTTAAATTGGGCATGTAAATGCCAGAAGTGTAAGCTGTTTAGTTACTGTTGACAAACTGTGATCACTGGAGTACAGGGGGTTGTCTGACTGGCTCCTTTTCAGACAGCAATTTGATTTTGGTCTTAATGTTGTAGCAACTACCCTGCCTTATGTAAATGAATGTATTCAAAATGTCTCATCTAAGAATGCTGGAGATGCGAGAGTACGAATATATCACTTTTACAACCGTGCTTGTTAAACCCACAATTGCTGATTTAGTTTCTAACTGGAGGAAAACCTGTGAAGTATCTTAAAAGCGCATTTTGTACACGTGGAAAGTGAGGCCTCCTTCTACACTTTCTGACTTATTAAGTATTTGACATTGACTCTTAAATGGTAGAGTGTTAGTTCTCATGCATTTTTAAAAAATCTCATCATTGTAATCACTAAGTCTGGACCCTCATTGAAGTTATATCTGTAGTTGTTTTCAGTATGGCGATGATTTCATTATGTCTTGAACAAGGGAAGCTGACTGTTTTACAATGTCTTCTTAGCAGTGACATGTATTTATGCTACTACTCAGTGTAATTGTTCAAATATTACATGTTGTCCAAAAGTGTTGTAGCGTACAGTTATAATGTACTGTCAGTATAATGGCAGCAGCTGGCTGTAGATATGAAGTAGACTCTTATATTTTTTTTTGAAAATGATGTCGGCAGTATAGTTACTACATTCTGAGGAGGAATTTCAACCTTGAGGTGTTTTCTAATTACAAAAGAGGTAGGAAACGTATTACTGATCAGCCTGGAAAAACGCAGAGATTGTGATGTCTCAAATGCAATTTTATATAAACTTATTTTTTTCTGGAATACCTGATGATGATGATTCAGTAAAGCTTTGCTACAGTAGGAGTCAATTCTTCATTCATTTTGTTGTTTGGCTGCTGTTGAAATGATTTGCTTGCAAATGAGGTTATCAGTGATTACTGTTGGATTCATGCAAGAGATTTTTTTTTAAC
>OMNN01064357.1:0-13934 GCA_900302755.1 Chromis chromis
GTTTGACTTGTTTTTAGGGATTAATGATGGACATTTCTCATAAAAGAAAAAAGACCTCATAAAAATACAGTAATTTTCTATGATTAAAATACATTTTTAGACTCAAGTTTATCTAAGGTAAAGATCAGTTAGGTCTTTTTTAAGCAAAAACGTCACAAACTCTCTTTTAGTAACTTCTAAAATGTGAATATTTGCCATTTTAATTGTAAACTCCTATAAATAAAACAGTTTCTAGCCTTAATTTTACTTAAAGTAAAGATCGTTTTGAAATAATAAGAATAATAATAATGCATAGGTTTTATATAGCACTTTTCTTGACACTCAAAGACACTTTACATTGCATTATTCATTCCCTCCATACTCCATGGTGGTAAACTACATATGTAGCCACAGCTGCCCTGGGGTAGACTGATGGAAGCCAGGCTGCCAATCTGCTCCATCGGCCCCTCAGACCACCACCAACCACTCACTCTCACATTGCATTCACCCAGGCTTCCTGGTGTTCCCTCACGGTCTCCCATCCAGGTACTGACAGCTAAGCGAGGTAGGGCCTGCTACCTCGCTTAGCTTCCGAGATATAAGGTGCATTAAGGACAAGCGTATCGAGAAAAAAACACTCAAATTATATATATAAAGACACATACGACATTAAAAACACGGTTTAAACTGCAGTTATGTTGCAGCAAATGGCCCGTCAACTCACGGTTGTCATAGCAACGCAACACACTTTCTGTCTCTGGAGTTTTTAAAAGAGCTCAGCCGGCGGAAAAATAGTGATGGTCAGAGCAAGTAATGGAAAGATTTGACACAGTAAACAGAGCTCAAGCACGCAGTCAGCCTGCAACACAGTCTGGATCCGAGTCCACTAACAAAGCTATAATCAGAGTGAACAGTTCCAGCTGCATGGACAGACTCTGGCTGCTTGTGGGAGATAGATATCCATCACTGTCTGTGGTGTTGCACATTTTCCAACATCTTGGATGAGAGAGCCGGTGAGATGTGGCTCTGTCATCCCTGGTGTGCATGAAAACAAGCCCAGAAAGCAGCCGACGGTGGAGGCAGACCTGCAGCTTGTGCTTTCTGTCTCCACATCACAGAGCGAACAACAGCAAGTTCCCATTAACAATCGGAACCTCAAAACACACTGGTGGGTTTCAAATGCATGTTGTTGTTGTTTTTTTTCCCACCAACATGATGCCATTTATCAGCCAGAAACTGGAACAAACAGGAAAAAAGGTAGGGTTTTCAACTATCTAATGGTCCTTGAACTAATTTTCTGTGGCAAAATGACTAAATCTAAGCTAAAATTGTGATACGTCCTCAAATTCACTATATTCCACATGTGTCGTTTAAAAATTCCTCAAAAATAAAGCGTTTACATGAACTAGATTCTGTAAAAAACAAAAAATTCTGCACTCCTTGATGCAACTGTAGAGCCACTAGTGTCTCAGCTGTGACCAACAGTCACGTTACAAAAATTCAGGGATTCATCAGCTGAACTGCAGGCAGAGTTTGCACTGAGCAGAGAGAAATCAAGCATCGAAATAAATGAGAAATGTACGTAGTAAAACATCTACAGTATAGAGTCACCATTTTTTTTCTATATAGGCAACACCAGTGTGCACTTGGAAAAATAATGTACATGCTGAATCCATTTTTCCCCTTCATTTTATACCTTAGATTGCAGTGAAAATGAGCCCACAGTGAAGAAAATTGTGACATTAGCCCAACAACGGCTAGGGTTTAACTACCTGCTGCTTCTGCTTTCTGTCTCCACATCACAGAGCGAACAACAGCAAGTTCCCATTAACAATCGGAACCTCAAAACACACTGGTGGGTTTCAAATGCATGTTGTTGTGTTTTTTCCCCACCAACATGATGCCATTTATCAGCCAGAAACTGGCACAAACAGTAAAAAAGTATAGTCTAATTGTCCTTGAGCTAATTATCTGTGGTGTTCCATCAGGAAAATGACCAAATCTAAGCTTAAAACCATGATATTTCCTGAAATTCACTCTATTCTACATGTTGTGATTTAAAAATTCTCCAAAAAATAAAGCGTTTATGTGAACAGGATTCTGTAAAAAACATAAAATTCTGCACTCCTTAATGCATCCGTGGAGCCACCAGTGACTCAGTTGTGACCAACAGTCACGTGACAAAAAATTAGGGATTCATCAGATGAACTGCAGGCTGTGTTTGCACATAGAGAAGACAAGCATTGAAACAACTTAGAAATCTAAGTAGTAAAACATCTACAGTATAGAGTCACCATTTTTTCTGTGGTAACTTGGAAAACATTTGTATATGTTGAATCCAGGTTTTTTGATTTTTGTAAAATAGAAAAAAAATATAACTTTTGTTTTTTTCTTTTCATGATTTATGACATTATAACTGATTTTTACTACATAGAAGAAATTTTTGAGTACCCTCTACTCTGGTCTTGTTTTGCTCCCATAGAGGTGCAGGACTTTAAAAAAAAAATGTGACGGGAGCAAATAAATGGCTAGAAACTCTTAGGTGTTCAGAAGGTTAAAATGCCTGCAGCTTTTTGTAAAAGTTGTGTTTTGTTGAATTGGTCTTGTACACCTTTGAGTGTAAGTTAATGTCACTGAAGACAATGAAATGAATGCATTTAAGTATTTATAAGTCTTTTAAAATCAATTGAATACGCAGAAGAAAAATAATAGATTAGAATCTGGTTAAAATCTGTCTACATATACGACGTAGGTACCGGAACCTCCTGGGGTGTCATGTGGTGTCTGACACCAGGACAATGGTAGCGGATTCTTTGGGTCCGGTGGGTTTTTGAGTGGGGCCTTTATGTATTGGACTCATTCTGGCACATCTGATAAATACTTGATCTGTGGAGGTTGGAGGCCAGGGCAACAAGTCACAGTTCTCTTGCAAACTGCATCTGGTTGACCTCCAGGATTTCCCCAAACTTTGCTGCATTCATTTTACCCTCTACCTTTAGAAACCTTCCATAGCCTGCTATTAGGAAGCATCCCCACATCATGATGCTGCCACCACCATGCTTCACTGTGGAGATGGTGTGTTTATGATGATGTGCTATGTTTGGTCTCAATGTCTGCTGCCCTTGTGGAGGTGTACTTGGTCTGCAACAATACCAGGTAGGTGGTATGATTGAAAGTAGATTTATTCTCAATGCTTCATTGCTGGACCTACATCATGCAAAGGGTTTGAGAAAAGAATATGACTAAATGACTCAGTAGAAGGATGTTTTGGGATTCATGCCTTTCTATAGTACATGCGGAATGGGGTTGGTTGCAGAGTTACATCCACTCCCGATTTAGGATGACTACTCTTTGTAACAAACCATTTGCCTGATGAAGCTCTAGAACTGACACGTTGCACATAAATGTATTTTTACAAGTGAGACAGTCTGTTAGAAACCTCTTCATATGTTCATCACACCTCTGCACACCCGTCTCATAAAAAAAAGATGTGTGAAGAGTCTCTTTTTCTTAAATCACGTGTCAAAGTAGCATCTACATGAATGCCAGGACTTAACAGTTCCCTGCAGAACATTGGATTATAACCAGATGATCAATGTTATTCACCTGTCAGTGGTTTTAATGTTGTGGCTGATCGCTGTAGTTATAGTGAAGGTTTGCTGGGTTGAGTGCTACGACAAAACACCTCCTTCAAAGGGCTGCCGTGATCCATTAAAGTTTGGGAACCACTGCTCTAAGAAGACAACAAACATGTTCTGTTAAGCTAAAAGGATCTATAACACATCGGTTGAGAAGCCCGTCATCCTCAGCGCCGTCTTTAAACATGGACTAGCATATTATCTCATGCTGAGAGTCAGGCCTTAGCCTGACTGTAAAACTAAAAGGCAGTTCTGACAGGCATGACGTGTGTTTCCATTCTACAAATGTTCCCTGAGACACCCCCGTTTTCCCTGGGTAGTGGCACTCTGACACACTCGGTATTCACGGCGGCAGGAAGCCTGTCAGCGCTATTTACACACATAACTGGGGTGAAAAGAGGTAGATTTCACAATGAGGTGCAGCGGTTCATGGCAGCTGGTATCAAGATGCCGTCAGAATCCAGAAACCGCAGCCGCTTTGTGATGGTCCCAGGTGAGATAGCGGGGGTGGTCTCGGTAGAGGTTGGCTTGTCAATGAAGTCATTGAAGTGATGTAAATTTACCTGCACATTTGAAGCTTTGTACGAACTCGCCAACACTGCATGAAGCGTGTGGAGCTCATAACGGTAGCCCAAACATGTTTACAAAGATCCACCTATTTTATGTCACCCTTTAATATTATAATCTGATCAAAACCTCCACAAGCTAATTCAGCAGGCATCCGTCTGGATTGTGATTAAGAAAAGCTTTTATGTCTGCCTTAATTCATTTATAGGGAAGGTTTCCATTTAAACACAAAAGAACTTCCTATTGGCCTATTGATCAGCTGCGCTCCCAAGTGATTCGTCCCAACTCATCAGATTGATTCTGTCACGGCTGTTTTGGTGAGACAGCACAGAGTTAACATGGCATGCTAATTAAGCTGTATGAACCTACTTGACTAATTAAATGGGCTGATACCTGGTATCACACACAGACGAGCCAGATTTGTTTGAAGGCTAAAAAAGCAGCGCATTAAATTAAAGAACAATCCGAGCATGACATTGTAAAGGATATACAGGAGAGAGAAAAAAACAGGTAATTGCAATCTACTCAAACGTTAAGAATGTTTATTCATTTTTTTGTTTTGAAGAAAGCTCTTCTGGTAACCCCCCTCCTACACCACCCACACAGTTCAGCAATTATAAGAAGTATTTAAATAAAAGATAAATGGTCTTAAAAATCACTACAATGGAGCTGTAAGCAGATTTAGGCGTCTAATCAGTTAATGAAAGACTTTTTAACAAAGTATAGCATGGCTGTAATCATATTTAATGATATGATTACACACAAAAACAAATCCAAAAGAGCCACAACATTAAAACCACACGTCTAATATTGTGTAGATCCACTTTGTGCCACCAAAAACGGCTCCAAGTGGGACCTCCATGGATTGTTTTTCTAGCATATCCCACAGACGCTCGATCAAATTGAAATCTGGGGAATCTGGAGGCCAAATCAACACCTTGAAGTCTTTGTCATGTTCCTCAAACTATTCCTGTACAATGTTTGTGGTGTGTCAAGGAGCATTATCCTGATGAAAGAGGAAAACTGCTGCCATGAAGGGGAGTACAAGGTCTGCAACAATGTTTAGGCGTCAGAGCAACAACCACATGAATGCAGGACTCAAGGTTTCCCAGCAGAACGTTGCCCAGAGCAGCACAGTGCCTCCGGCGGTTTTATTGATTTCAATGCATAAATGAAGCCTTTTGGAGCATTTTGAGTTTGGAATACAACAAGCAAACAACATCTTGTTTTGATAAACACAGCGGTTGTATTGGATTTTGAATATTTTACCACAATGTTTAGCTAAATTGGTTAATGTATTCTTGTTTAGCTTTATCTATTAGTCTTCTAAATAAAAGTAAAGGTCAGCCGATCCTGTTGAAGAAGTCAGTACAGTACAGCCGTTCATGACTTTCCACCACTGGTAACTGATTTGACGCCATGAAGTTTTGGTAACACTGCATGTCATCAAGGTGGTTTTCAACAATCATCCTGTGAGATAGCGATAACGTAATATCATGGTATTGCATATAAGTAGTACACTACTTCTAGCACTTTTTGTTGCAACTACACGACATGCATTGACATGGCAAATGCAAAAAAATACTTTCACTAACACGCAAAGTGACTTGGCATGATACAAATAGGCCTTTATGTGATACCAGGCTGGGTAGTGGCCACTGTGCTGTTACTGGAACTTCAACCTCACATATATCCCTTTTCCACCAAGAAGAACCAGGTGCTAGTTCAGTGCTGGTGCTTGGTTCAAACCTCATTCAACGTTTGCTTTTCCATTGGCAAGGAGCCAAGTTGGAGTCACGCCATTGCATCATCGTAGAACGACTACATTTGCATCGATTACATAGCAGTTAAACAAACGCAATAAGTTGATGAAAATATCTATGTTTATCTTTATAGATGGTCTTAAGGCTGATTGTGAGGTGGAGGTCGCCTGTTGCCTGGGCACATCCACGATCGGGCTACTGGTGGGACACAATTGTACTGGATTTCAGCTCCAACAGTTTGTGCAAAACTTCCGTGTGTCCCGGGAGTCATTCCAATACATCTGCGATTGGACCAGAGACGTCCTGGAGAAAACGGACACAAATTACCGCTTGTGTGTCCCTTTCCACCGTTGATCGTTGGTCACGATAACCCCGCCCCCAGCCCCTGACGTACTCGGTTCTTAGCTCTGGCGCAGCAAAGAGTTGGTGCTTGCTAAGCACCGGTTTTTAGCACCTGGAGCCGGTGCATAGGTGGTAGGAACACAAAGAACTGGTGCTAAATCAGGCTCTGGCTCTGAACTAGCACTGGAACCAGCTCGGTGGAAAAGGGGTAATAGTCGGACCCATCTCCAGGTCAGTGCTGCAGAATGGTCTGCTGCACCTCACTGTCATTCTATTAAAAGGGGAAAATGCTCTGGATCATCTGTATTCCCTTAAACCAGTTACAATTATGTTGGGCGGTGCTAAGCCCAGGATGCAGCACTGGTTCCCCTGCAAAATAGCGATGAGGGAATTGTTTTGGTGGAACGTTTGCATGCAGGGAGGTGATTCTTCTTAAACTGCCTTATTGCACGATCCATAGCCCTTACACAACCAGAATAACAATGGACATGAATGTTCCCTACAAAAAGATCAGCCCATAGAAATGCCAAAGAAAAGGACAGTCTAATAAGGTGTATGCTAGTCTGCTAGCCGGAAGGGGGAATGATCTTACAGTAAAGAATTACACGAGTCATGTTAATGACCTGGTTAGCACTAAAACTGACAACTAGTTTTCAGGTTATGGTCAATTATGTTGGAGTATATGAGGAATAAGTGTCACTTATAGTTCTAAGGACAATGTTCAGAAAGATGCACATGACCCCATATTTCATAACAACATTAAAGTATATATCCAAGATAAGACAAAGACCTTGAAACAGATCATAAGTCTCCACTGAGACGCTGCTTTATGCTTCTCTCTGAGGTAGTAATACACTTTCATTTCCACTGCTGTGCTAATCACAAATACCATGACCTAAGCAAGTACAATCAGGTTCCAAATATAAACCCCCTCAACTGCATAGTCAATGCGATCTCCCCTTTAGTATGCAGCGCTACTTGGCTCAGTGTCTGAGAATGTAATTATCTCTCTGTAAAGAAGGTAAAGTGAAGCCCATGTTAGCCTTCGTGTCCTTGGCTGCACCGGGCCTGAAGCATAAATCTTCGGAACACATCTCATTCTGGGTACATTCATTACACTACACATTGTACCTGACAGACAGTAAATTACATTACTAACTCCACTTAAAACCGCAGGTAAGAAGTGATAGAGAGGAAATGCCCGTTCAAAAAGTAAACTTCTGCTCCTGGTTTGTGTTTCTCCGGGCCTCAAATCAACACTAAATTACACACACGTCCAACCTTTACCACTCGAAAGGCCATTGGTAATCACTGTTTGCACCTGTGCCAGTGTACAAACAGACGCAGATAATTGGCTGTTTCATAAGAAAGATACCATTACAGTGTAATTATTTTCTTTATCTCGAGCCGATCCTGCGCCCCGATTCTGTGCAAAAGCCTCATTGTGAATCCGAGCTCTCTCTGAAACCATAGTAGAGCCGGCGGCGAGAGCAGAAAGCAATGAAGTATGGGTAAAGCGGTGTGTGTGAATGAAATACAAATGCCACTCCATTCAGCAGGACAGAGTTTGCCATAGATATACACCCAAATGAAAAAGGGCCACAATCACTTTAGGCTGAGTTGCGAGCAAACAAATTAATTATTTATGAACAATGAATATTGCATATTGCTCTCAAAATCGTTGTTGCCTCTCCTTCATAAGCCAGCAGATTTGATTTACACGGCTGGATATTCACTTCCGTGGAAGCTGAATTCTAATCACTTTTCCACGTCGGGACCAAAACAGCCAATATGCAGTTGGTTTTTATGGCAGAAAAATAGAAAAAAATTCATGACATATATATATTTTTTATATATAAGATATCCATGTAAAATTATTTGCATTTCATTTTCTTGACATGCAACATAAACATCACGCCTCCATGGGACGGTGAAAAACCACTTTTTACATTGAGAGCTCAGTTATGTTTATGTTTCTATCATCCATGGCCGATAGACAATGTTTCTCCCGCAGCATCGCATCATGTTGTGTGCCTTATTTTCACCCAACATTGCCTTCTGATGTGCCCACTTTAAAAAGTAATCGAGTGGTCAAACAAAGCTTGAAACAGCCGCTGTGTAACCATTGGCTTTTCTATTTTGCACCATGGTTCAGATGTGGGGTAATAATGGCTCTGCCATCTGCTCACCCGGTTGTCCTTTAAATTGTCTTGTTTTGCTATTGGCTTAGAACAAAAACATGAATCCAGAGTGCACACTGCTGTTTATGCCTGGCACACATTCACTTTGGCTCCACAAGTACCAGCACATAAGATAATTTTGAAAATATGAGTAAACACTCGAGTTTCAGAAGCGGATTTCACCTGTTTTAACCTTTAGAAGTAGTTACCGTGATTCATGCCTTTTTAAAACGAAAACTACATCAATACAAAGCACCAAAACAAACACAAACCAGCATCGAATGTTCTTCTGTATGTAAATATATTCTGTGTTATCCTCATCCTGTACTTCTCTCCCCATACGTTGCTACTGAAGTGAGCTTTTTCTTCCAGCTCCTGCACCTGTTCAGGGTCGTGGGGGGCAGCAGCCTTTCCCAGTGTGCATTTGACAAAAGACAGCATCCACCTCGAGCAGGTCACTGGCTTATCACAGCGCTAACACATATAGACAGACAACCACATTCACAACTACAGGCAATTTAGAGTTTCCACTTCAGCTAACCCACTGTTTCCGGATTGTGGGAGCAAAACTGCACTCCGTCAGCCCACTCAAACGCATGGAACATGTGGAGTCCACACAGAGAGGCTGCAGCCAGCGACTGCAGGTTCAACCCACTGATTACCATTTCATGCTTATTTGAGTGTAAACATACAAACACATGAGTCACAAAGCTACACTTCCACAGGATGCCAGTGTTTCTGGTGTTCAGACAGAGAAGCACAATTTAGCTTTTTTTTTTTTTAGCTTCCTTTTAATGCTTGCATGTTCCAGGATCTAATATAAGAATAAAATCCAGATTAAATCTAAGACACTTTCATTTGCACGTGGCCATATGTACTGTATGTTGTGGTAATGGGCGTCAGGAGACCAGGAGCTGTGCTACAGTTAAACTAAACAGATGTTCCCATAAAATTATAATAAAATACTGTCAGCTGCAGCATTTTACTGCATTTTTAGTGTTGCTATCCTTTCCTGTGTTAGTATTTTATACCATTTTGTTTTGTTTTAATATTTGATTTTACAAGTTTTATCTTGTCTTAAAGATTGCGCAAAATCTTTGTTGTTATATCTTGGGGAATAAATGGTACACGACTGTTAGAATTTGGCTGTATTTTTACTGTAATTCATTACAGTGGCATGTTTTTATGACCACTGGTAGGTTTGCAATTTCTCCAAGAAGCTCAAAAAGCTGAGAGCAAACTTCTGTGTGAGTCAGCAGCTGGATTGATGTGGAGGATCATGGTGGTGCTAGAGATGGGTCTGCAGCTACCACCACGAGACAATACAGCAGTAGAAGAGCTGAATTTTCAAAAACTAGTTAAGGTTTTCGTAATATTTACCGTCTTTAATCTTTACATGGTTCTGAACTTGTCTTCCAGGGAATGTTAAGGCAAAGTTCTGCTGTAACATCCTGGGGCATCTGAGGGAAAACCTGTGGTACAAATGACCTGAACTGTGGCACGTTGGCATGAAGGGGCTCCAATGTGTTGCACACCCACCCACAGCATGCTGAACATGAGTTGTTTTGGCCGCAACAACACAATCGTCGCTCACCACCTGCCCTATTTGCCAGATTTGGCTCCCTACTTCATGCAAGTTGAAGGGTCGCCATTTTGACACAGTTTACCTATCACAGATGGTTCTTTAGATATTTACATAAAAGGACTTCTAGGGAGCGTTACAAGACCTGTAGACGCTCTGGATCTCTGCACAAGGAGGCCATTTCTACAGGGACTGCAGCCAAATTTAAATCAAGTGCGGTTTTACATTTTTATAGGCACAGTGTCAGACATTTTTGATCACCTCTTTAAGTGCAATCCATCTTTGTGTTCCATGCAAATCGACGCCAAACCTCCTCCATTCTAGAGGATGGTGAAGCAACTGATGCTGTTTGATAACTGCCAAAGGAATAATAACTTTGGCACTTGAATGGTTTAGCTACAGTTTAATGTTTGCTCAAAAAAAGTTGCCCTATCATACGAATTAATGAACTAAAAGCAACACAATTCACATTACTGCCTCACCCATACAGACCAATGCTCTCTTGTGTTATGTGCAGACGTCTCCAGATTGCTTTTCAATTATTCATTTAATGAGACCGAGAGAAATCGCTAATTTAAGTGTAATTTTTGTGCAACTTTAACTGCCATCATCAGAAAGACAGAGGACACAGATGTGCTAAGAAAATCAAACAGAACGGCAATTTGCACACATTGCTAACGGATATAATTGCACATTAGCAGCTGTAATGCAAAGTAAAGAGGCGTCTTTTCAACATCTGGCTAGAATCCGTCATCCAGAGGTGGTTTGAACAGACAGATTTCAATCTGTCTTGAACGCTTCTTTACATTTAGCTGCTTTGAGATCATAGAATTATCTGTCCAAGACTTGTAAATATATATAAAGTCTTTGGTTTGTATCATGTGTCTTCTGTGCAGTTTGTGTTCATCCCAAACAGCCTATATAATAAGTGTAGAGGTGTTGGCTGCAAGCTCCCTTGTAAAAGATGCACCCACCTGAAAGTCTTCTCGATTCTCACATTTATATTCATAAAGCCCCGAGATACACATTTTTTTTATGCTCAAGTGAAAACATTTTCAAGTTGTACAGAGGCGCCTTCACCTCGGTATGCGCCGACCCGCAGTATTTGCATCTAATAACGCCCACTCGTGCCTTTCTGCTGACTTTGTGTGTAAACTGTACGTGATCGAACCATCTCTTGCAGTCTTTCCGAACACGCTTTCTTTAAGACGGCTGACACTTCAGAAATACTAATTTGCGAATTCCTACGCTTATGTTTATTGCTTGTTTTGACTCATAGTGAAAACAGAACTCTGACATTCATGAAGTTGATGTGTTGAACTTGGTAGCAAACAGTAGCTGATTTACAAATCCCGAGAACATGGAGCTTTCAATGCTGGAAGTCTTTAAAAGCAGCCACCTGGAGATTTGATTTAATGCAAGTCCAATACCCAATATGCTTTTAGTTCTGGTTGTCTCAGCTTAGGAAAAATATCTGGCTTTTTTTTTTGCTACAAAATGATCTCTACAGTATGTTCGCCAGCTGGTTGCTAACTTTGTTCATCTGCCGCATGAGAGTAAAATTGGCTTTTAGAACAGTTTTTCTTTTTTTTGCCAGAAAGCTGCTACCTGCTGCATAAATAAATGATAAAAGTGAAATAAAAAAATACAGTTGTATGCTTCTCCTTTCACATTACAGAGATTTCCATCCACTGTTAACATTACAGATACCGATCAGCCACAACATTAAAGCCACTGACAGTTGAGTTGAAGGGTGTGACTATACACCGATCAGGCAAAACATTATGACCACCTGCCTAATACTGTGTTGGTCCCCCTTATGTGGTCGAAAAATGCTCTGAACCATTGGACGTGGACAAAAGGACCTCTCAGGGTGTCCTATGGGGTCTGGCACCAGGACCAGGGCAGTGGATCCTTTGGGTACTCTGGCTTGTGCAGTGGGGCCTCTGTCAATCCAACTTGTTCCACTGCATCCTGTTGATGCTTGATCAGAATTGGGTCTAGGAAGACTGGAGGTCAAATCAACATGTTGGGCCATTGTCATGTGGTGCAATTAAATGATAATTGCACCTCAGTATCATTTCCTTATAGATGAAAAAAAAATCACTTTGCATTATCTTTAAGTCAATCACAGTCATCTTGGGCAGTGCTCAGCCCAGGATGCAGTGGTGGTGATCTGTCTTGGTAGAACATTTGCAAGCAGAAAGGTGGGCACTATTATTAAAATGGTTAATTTAACAAAAGAACCAAGCAGGCCACTCTTCCTGTACGATTCAAATCTTCATCCAAACCTGAAATTTTCAGCATTTAGGTTACTGCTTGGAGGTTGTTAGCCATTTTCCCTCACATTGAAGTCGATTTTGAAAGACATTTGCGTGCAGATAGTGGAAGGGGAAGAGAAAGCCACATGAAACACATGAAGGAAATGGCAGGTTTATACCAGAAGTCTACATCTGGTGAGTCAGACTAAACCATCAAGTGATTCAGACATACATCCTTTCATGGCAGCAGTATTCCCTGATGGCCTCTCTCCGCAGGATAAAGCTCCCCGACACACTGCAGACATTGTTCAGGAATTATCTAAGGAACATGACAAAGAGTTTAAGGCGTTGACTCGGCCTTTAAATTCACCGCATCTCAATCCAATTGAGCATCTGGGGACGTGCTGGAAAAAAAAAAAATCAATGGAGGCCCCACTTCGCATTTTCCAGGACTTAAAGGATCTGCTGCTAACGTCTTGGTGCCTGAAACCACAGAACACCTTTAGACGTCCAGACCTCGACAAGTCAGAGCTGTTTTGGTAGCACAAGGTGGAACTACACGGTATCAGTCAGGTGGTTTTAATGTTATGGCTGATCACTGTATACTCAAGAGCAGTTTTGATCTTAAAAATGTGACACAAAGTAAAGGAATATAAACTCCTAAATTCCCTTTCTACCTCTCTGAACAAAGAAACCCATTCTAGGATCAATCGTCAGTAATACACACTAACATTCTTCGCTTGTCTGGACTTCACATCAGTCAGACTTCGCTGCAGGAAAAGCGTGACAGCAGCAGCCAAAAATGTATCCAGGAACACTGAGCCTGGGGGGAACGATTCCTTTTGCCATGTGTCATGAAATGTTAGAAGTGAGCTGCTGCCTACTGGACTATGGCAGGTGATGTGATATGCATTTGACCACAGTCTTTTGTTACATGTCAAGCTTTGCAGTCTGTGGACTATATATCAGAGTTTGGAGTAAATAAAAACCTTTGTTCAGTGCTGTCATCATGAATACTGCAACATACACGAAGCTCCGTAGTCCAAAGCTGCATCAATTTCATTCAGACTGAATGCCAACGGATCAGTAATAATAATATATATATATATACAATTGCAAGAAAAAGTATGTGAACTCTTTGGAATTTCATGGTGTCCTGCCATAGACACCCTGCTTGTTCAATGTTTTACCTATGTAGACTCATGAACACAGATGTTAGCCAGTTCCAATGACGCCTTCAAATCTTTGGCTGCCACTCAGGGTTGTTTCTTTACCTCACTGATGAGTCTTCGTTGTGCTCTTGGGGTCATTTTGACTGGTTGCCCACTTCTTGGTAGAGTAGCTACAGTCCGAAAGAGTCTCCATTTGTAGATCGTTTGACTAACTGTAGACTGGTGAGTTTCTAAAGTCTTTGAAATCACTTTGTTACCCTTTCCAGCTTTATGTAAATCAACAATTATTGATCGTAGATCCTCTGAAAGCTCTTTTTGGAGAAGATCAGATCCCATTTTATGACAAATTAATGCAGAAAACCATGAAATTCCAAAGGGTTCACATACTTTTTCTTGCAATTGTATGTCCAGATACCTCGTGTTTATATCTCTCTGTAAATAACACATAGT
>OMNN01064368.1:0-10385 GCA_900302755.1 Chromis chromis
GCCCTTCTCTCCACCCCCTCGCTCGGCGCCCTTGTCCAGACGCTCCTCCAGCGCCTGCTGCTCACGCTCCATCTTGGTGATCTCCAGCAGCAGGTCATCGAACGAAGCCTCCACAATCTTGGTCAGTTCACGAACCGCGAAGTCCAGGACCTGCTCCATGACAGACTTGAGCTGGTCTGAAGACAGAAACAGAGATGAGGTTGGTTCAGTGTTTCTCATGTTTTCAACATTATCTGACATTTCTTAGACAATAGATTCATGAGGAAACGATGAGCAGACTGTCAGCTGTTCCAGTGATGAACTGCTCAGGTGGATTAAATGCGTCCGACACTGAATCAGCAACCCTGAAACCAGAGGAGGCTGATAAAGACACGCCTCAGTAATGACATAAAAACAGAATCAGAGTCGACAATTATCACATCTGATATTTGTCATTTTTCAAATTAGCGTTATTTTTTTCAAACTGATAAGATAAGATAATCCTTTATTCGTCCCACAACGGGAAATTTACATTGTTACAGTAGTAAAGTGGATAGTGCAAGCCAAGAACATATGAGATAGTAAAATAAGTCTCATAAGAAAAATATGTACAGAACTACTAAGTATAAAAAAATTTACAAAAAAAGGTTTAAAAAAAAAAACTAAACTGTACAGAACCAACAATATGAGTCAGAGAAAATAATTATAGCACGTGGATTACAGAGAGTAGCAGCATTCTTACAGGGATATTACAGTAATCCCTCGTCTATCGCGGGGGTTAGGTTCCAGAACCCCCCGCGATAGACGAAATCCGCGAAGGTGCAACCTTATATTCATTTCATTATTTATATACATTTTAAGGCTTTATAAACCCTCCCCACACTCCATGAGTGTGAGCAACACTATGCGCAGCAATGAGACGTCGATTTGAAATGGACAAGGCGAGATGCTGAACGCATGATATACACGGGAGACGGAGCACCCAGGATACAGAACACAGTGCTCCGGTTGGTATATACAATTATAGTATATTAAAAAAAATCCGCGATACAGTGAGACCGCAAAAAGTGAACCGCGAAATGGCGAGGGACTACTGTATTGCACTTTGTGTCTATTTTGGAGTTTACTGTTGATTATAGAGTCTGACCACGGCAGGAAGAAAAGACCTGCGGTATCTCTCTGTGAGACACTGCGGGTGAAGGAGTATTAGAGTCTCCTGTAAGGGGTGGGACATGTTGTCCATCAGCTGCTTGGCCATCACTCTCCTGTCAGCCACCACCTCCACAGGGTCAAGAGGGCAGCCCAGGACAGAGCTGGCCTTCTTCACCAGTCTGTTCAGTCTCTTCCTGTCAGCAGCAGTAATGCTGCTGCCCCAGCAGCTTAATCCAAAAAAGATGGCTGATGCCACCACCGAGTCAAAGAAGGACTTCAGAAGAGCCCCCTCCACATCTTAAGACCTGAGTCTCCTGAGCAGATAAGTCTACTTTGTCCCTTCTTATAGAGGGCGTTAGAGTTATCTGACCAGTCCAGTTTATTATTCAGGTGGACACCCAGGTACTTATAAGATTCAACAATCTCAATGTCTGTTCCCTGGATGTTCACTGGTGTGGGAGGAGGGAGCTTGTGTCTATGGAAGTCCACCACCATCTCCATGGTCTTTCCTGCATTGAGCTGGAGGTGGTTCCTCTGGCACCAGACTGCAAGTTGAAGCTTTGTCTGACTGACAGCTGTATCTGATTGGTCACATTTTACCACTAACAGCCAATCAGAACTGAAATTTAAGTGTTTTGAAACTTGATAATCGATCGTTGAACCATTTAATGAATGTTTTTGGCCCGGCGTCATCAGGAACTAAACTGGACCAGTGAAATGATTAAACCAGTATGTGACTTCTGCCTCTGATGTATAGATGATCCTTAAAATTATCCTTTCATTGTCTATAACTTGTTCTGACCAACCACCTATCACACATGCTGATATGAGGCTTGAAGGTATGAGCCTTAAAGTTTACCCAGAATGCAAAAGTTACTGTAGATGAAGGATCAGGTGGTTCTGAGTAGGTTCAATCATCTGGTTGTTGGTGTTCTTTGTCTCTTTAACCTCCACTAATCTTTTTACCAGCGGTTGTATTTCAGGAGTCATTTTTCTCAGCAACACGTCGAACCACCGCCTCATGAACAAAGACACGTGTTTTCTAATCCCTGCTTCGGGTTTCCGTGTCGACACGCTGATTTGCTGTTCCTCCTCCACATGTCGCGTCGTGTTCGCGCCTTCTGGTTTTCAGAGACAGGAAGTGTCGCATTAGCGCGCCTCCGCCCCCTCCGACCTTTAAAAGCAGCAGCAGCTGAACAGAAACAGCCTGAACAGGTAAATCCTGCTGACAGCTTTATATCCTCCGCTGTGAACAATGACTCCTGACAGAATCCTGCCGCAGGCTGTAGAACACAGAACAGAACTGCTGCCTCAGTAACACAAAGCAACGTTCACACAGTCGGACGCCTCTGCAGCGTAAAACCTAATAAAGATGTCAGTTCTGATGTGTGGGACATGAACACAACAACACCAGATAAACCTAATAAAACTAGTCTTATTTTAAATCTAACTAAATGTCTGTGAAGGTTCTCAGTCATCCAGGTCATGGTTATCCTCATAGTTTCAATCGTAGCATCTGGACTTGCTTGAGGTTGTCCAAGACGTTTCACCTCTCATCCAAGATAAGAGGTGAAACATCTTGGACAACCTCAAGCAAGTCCAGATGATTGAAACTACGAGGATAACTCCAACTAAAAAAATAAGTTTTAGATCACCATGAAAGCCTCCTCAGAAACCTGCTGGCTGGAGTGACGTTTGCTGATCAATCGATCAATTGATTGATCAATCAGTTCTGTCTGCTGTTCTTCCTGTTATTTCCCACTAAGGTCCAGATCCTAAAGGATTACTTCTTGTAGTTTTTTCAGACTGTTTCAGTTTAATCTGTGGCTGCCTGCTAACTTAGCTGCTAGCCGTTAGCATAGCATTAGCCACTGTGAAAGCAGCTAATGTCCTGATTTGTGTTGAAGTTAGAGCTTCTTGTTCAGTTTCTGTAGGTTGTTTTTCTGTCCATCAGTTAGAACAGAGAGTTAAAGTTAATCTGACTTTAGAAACGTGTTACGCTGCTACAGATAGCGTTAGCTGCAGGCTAAAAGGCGAAGCTAACCTCTTAGTGTTAGCATTAGCCTAGCAGCATCAGCAGAATCCGTTCCAGCTGTACCAACAGGTGGATCATTCAGATGGATGATTGTGGTTTTTATTTCAGCTTCACCTTCAAACAGCTCATCTGTCTCTCTGCGTAAACAATAGCTGTCAGTGATTGGCTGTTCCTGGTGACTGTAACCAATCAGATAGAGCTGTGGGCGGGGCCACAGAGTCACTATAGAGTAGACAGAGAAGAGCAGCATTAGAGATAACGTAGAACATTTAATTTATTGATTATCGGTTAATAACAATAGAGATAATGCTAACAGTGCCAGATGTCTAACTGGAGGTTTCCTGATGAATCAGATGTTTGTGACGGTTTGGTCAAACTGGTCTCAGCTGGATTAGTTGGGGAGTTTCATTGATCTCACGTTATCCTGTTCATCTGACAGCGACTCTCTTTGTTCTCTGAATGTTCTTCATGACGTTTCCAACAGTTCAGAGAACAAACTGCCGACTGTGTTTCTATCTGCAGATCTGAGTCCATCCATCAGACGACGACACGAAACTGAGTCAAAGTGACCCGAACGTCTTCGATTCATCACCAACAGAAACCAGCTTCTGTTTATTCTTATTTAAATTCCTATTTTAATAATACATTTAGTTAAATAAGTCAAACCGTCTGCAGCGTTATTCGTCTTTTTGCTCCAGGGAAAATTTTGTGGGTTACTGCAGCAGTCCCCAACCACCGGGCCGTGGACCAGTACCGGGTCGCACTGCAGTCTGAAAGATGTTTTATTTTGAAAAATTACCGGAAAATGACTGGATACATCATGTGACCAAGATGCTCGTCTTGGTCACATGATATGTACCTTAAAAATTAAGATGCACAGGCTAGCAAACATGAGTAAAAAATAAGCTTCTTTGGAGAGGGAAAGGCCCAATGAGGAGACAGAAGAGGAAGGAGACCCTACGACTTCCAACAAAAAGAAAGCTGCATTTAATCAACAACACCATGAGTCCTACTTAAAATACGGGTTTACCGCTCCAGGTGATTCTCCAGGCGACGAAGCCTGTTTATGCTCTTTACATTTGTTTTCATGCCGTCATTTTATCTCGTTATATTTGCCCCCACCCCTTGAAGCCAGGTCCGTGAAAATATTGTCTTACATTAAAGTCATCCAGTTGGGGACCGCTGGGTTACTGGATCAATCAAATCAATAATCAGCAGATAACTGATCACTGCAGCTGCTTTGATTGATCAGTTATCAGGAAAACAGACCTAAAAATGATCAGCCACTAAAATGTTACTGGATCAATAAGCATTCAGCAGATGAATCAATAATGGAAATAATTAGAAGTTTGATCAATTTTCAGAAGAGACGCAAATTAAACTGAGAATAAAGTCAATTAATCATTCTTCAGTCAAAGAAAAACAGCAAAACGTTGATGTCCAGGTTGTAAAATGTCTGAATCTGCAGCTTTATTATCTTTATTCATTTTTAACAACAACCACACATACACAGCCACACCACTAAAGATGTGGTACAGCTTTAACACTCGCACATTGAACGACCACCCACCCCACCACCCCCAACACACACATCCATACACCCTTACATTATTTGGTTGAGGTTTATATAGTTAAGGACCGTGACGTCGCCCGGTATGGCGCAGCCGGGGCCCCAAGCTGTAGCCAGGCCTGGGGTTAGGGCTCGAATGGAGCGCTATGTGATGACATGTGTTGTAAATATGCGCTATATAAATAAAATTGAATTGAAAAGTTGAATTGAATGGGAGCGCCTGGTGGCCGGGCCTTTGCCCACGGGGCTTGGCCGGGCTCAGCCCTAAGGGACGATGTGGGCTCGACCTCCTGCGGACCCACCACCCGCAGAGGGAACCGTAGGGGCCAGGTTGGCCGGCTGGCCTGGGAATGCCTCGGGGTCCCACCAGAAGAGGTGGAAGAGGTGTCTGGGGTGAGGGAAGTCTGGGCATTCCTGCTTATACTGCTGCCTCCGCGACCTGGCCCCAGATAAGCGGTAGAAGATGGCTGGATGGATGGCTGGATGGATGGTTTATATAGTTATTACAGTCCAGTCTTTACATATGTTAAGCTAATGTTTAAGAATTATAAATGGAAGGAGGAAAAACAACGCAAGGCCACTTACAGTATGTATCCCCAGATGTTTGTTCTGTCCTCTCTAGATAACATAAAACACATGTGTTGTCCCCTTGTGACATTATGGTTGGCTCTATACATAGTATGCAGAGAATTTGAATGGGTATTATATCTTGAATGCACTTTCTCACCGCTACCCAGAACTTATTTATTTCAGTACACTGCCAAAGACAGTGAAAAAGTGTACCTTTGCCTTTTCCACATGTAATACATATATCAGGTATAGCACTGTTGTATTTGTTAAGTTCTTACGCATATGCCAGTTATGTGCAGTAATTTAAGACGTGTGTTGATTGTTTGTGATGGTGCTTTGGCGCAAGCGCTCTCCCAGTCTTCTGTGGTAATTTCCTAATGTAAGTCTTCTCTCCATGCCTGGAGCCTCTTTATAGATGACTCAGAGGACTCGTCTAGCAGCAGGTCATATAAATTGGATATTTAGCCCTCCCTATCCATAATCATTACCCTTCCTACTGTAGACACAGGGGGGAGCAGCAGTGACTGCTTTTGTTGTGTTCTAATGAAATTTCTCAATTGTAAATATCTGTAGAAGTGGTTTCGTGGTATGCTATATTTATCAACAGTTTCTTCAAATGACATCAGATGTTTACTGTCAGAGTGATAGAAGTCTGTTTGCAGCTTTTCTTGTTTTTTCATTGCAGTAAAAAATATATTAGAACCAAAACTGACGAATTAATAATGAAGGTAATTATTATCTGCAGCTTTGATTTGATTAATTAATGATCAGGACAGCCACACACACACACACACACACACAGTGAGTCACGTATGAACACATGTCCATGTGTTCATGTGTCCATCTGTTCCTGGTGGGCGGAGCCTCTGGTTTACTGCTGCAGCTTCAGTTTCAGTTTATTTTTAACGCTGCTGATTCACACAAACAGAAAAACCTGGATTGTGTCTGCAGGTCTGAAGAAAAACCAACAAATTCATCAAACAGGTTCAGTTTGAGCTGAAATTCATTCAGGTTTCATTTTCCACAAACAGCAAAACACTGATTTCAGGTTCTAAACGTCTCAATCTGAAGATACTTCTGGTTTTTCGTTGCAGTAGAGAAAATAGTTCTCAGTCATCCAGGTCAGGGTTGTCCTTGTAATTTCAATCATCTGGACTAGCCTGAGTTTGTCCAAGATGTTTCCACCTCTCGTCCAAAACAAGAGGTGGAAACATCTTGGACAAACTCAAGCTAGTCCAGATACTACGATTGAAACTACGAGGAAAAAATGAAATAATCACGTATGTAAATCTCATCATTATGACATAATTTTCTAAACTGTCTCTTGCCCCTTTTCCACCAAGAAGAACCAGGTTCTAGTTCTGGTGCTTAGTTGGTTCAAATCTGGTTCCTCCTAAGAACCTGTTTGCTTTTCCACTGGCAAGGAGCCAAGTTGGAGCCGTAAAACCATTACGCTTGCATCGATTACATAGCGGTTAAACAAACGCAATAAGTTGATGATAATATCTATGTTTATCTCTATAGATGGTACCTGGGCACAACCACTATCGCTACTGGTGGGACACAATTGTACCGGATTTCTGCGCAACAGTTTGTGCAAAACTTCCGTGTGTCCCTGGAGTCATTCCAATACATCTGGTCGGACCAGGGATGTCCTGGAGAAAAAGGACACTAATGAGCACTTGTGTGTCCCTTTCCACCGGTGATCGTTGGTCACGACAACCCCGCCCGCAGCCCCCTACGTACTCGGTGCTTAGCTCTGGCCCTGCAAAGAGTTGGTGCTTGCTAAGCACCAGTTTTTAGAACACAAAGAACTGGTGCTAAGTCAGGCTCTGCCTCTGAACTAACACTGGAACCAGCTTGGTGGAAAAGGGGTAAATGTGAACCTAGACTCTGACAGACTGGACCACCTCCTGGAGAACCAGCTCGGTGGAAAGGGGGTATGTGTCTCATTTTTCCAGTGTCTCAGCTTGTGTCTGTTCAATCTCATTTTCTGCTCGACGTTTCACAAACAGAAAACTTTTAGTGTTTCATTAAAACATAAATAACCTAGAAAAGCACTCGGAGAGCACAGACCTCCGCCAAGCAGCTGTTACCTTCTCAGCTCCGTGGCGTATACCGCAGTAAACGACACAACTGTGTTGTTTTGTGCTGGTAACAAGCCGTCTGGGCCGCTATCAAAACAGGAGGCATGGGAGGCAGTAAACCTTGGAACTGGATCCGTTTATTTGTCACTGACACGGTGAAAGAGTACAGCACAAGTGCCGGGCGGGACATACACAAAACGCACTTCTCCTCATCTACTACTACATTACCCATAAGCCACCGCGCTTAAAGGAGCAGGCTCAGGCCGGTAACAGCTCATTTCCACCCATATTGTGATTTCCACAAGCGGCATTTTCTCATTTTTGGTATTCCAGAACATCATAATTTAATCATCTGTTCCTTGTCCCATTATCAACATTTCCTGAAAATTTCATTAAAATCCGTTCATAACTTTTCAAGTTATCTTGCTAAACGCCGGCAAAAACATAACCTCCCCTTGGTGGAGGTAATAAACTTCGTACCAGCAGACTGTGCATAATGTTAGATAATGATAGAACAAACAAAGCTACGAGCTGATTCTAGCTCTTTGAAATGACATTTAACAGGTGAAGTAAACTTTAAGATAAGCCTTTATTTATCCCACAGTGGCGAAAGTAAAACGTGATTACTGTAGTTTAATCTGTATAACTGAAGATCAAAGCTCCTCACAGCTCAAAACCACAGAATGTTCAATTCCCTGTCAGGTTTGTTTGAACGTTTTACTGAGTAGAGACGACTTCTGTTGGGATTTGATGCTTTTATAAACTGAATTTAGACAGAATGAGCTCAGAGACACTAGAATTCATCCACAGATGGAGTTCAGAAGAGTGAAACACAACTTTAATAATTAATAGAATAGATAATTAAGAACTCTCTTCACTGTTAATTAATCTGACGGCTGATTATTTTATGTCAAAAATCTTGTGTAAAAAGACCAAATTAATGTCCTTAATGTTTTATTCCACCAACAGTCCAAAATCCTAAAATGTTCCGTTCAAAGAAAAGCATCCAACCCTCAGATTTTTGAGCTTCTCCTCACCGTCGATTCATCTGCAGGTTAAAGTTTGGACTGTTTGGTTTATTTATATTTGACGTAGATATGTTTTCCTTTAAAGTGATTATTTATGAAAACAGTCTGACGTCCTGAAACCAGCAGCTGCAAACTGGAAGCAGGAAGCTGGAAGATTATTTCCAGGCTGATCCATTAATCCTGTGATCGTGCGGTGAGGTCTGAAACTGATCCTCTGAGGTCGGAGTTCGTCTAAACTTTGGAGTAAATCTGCACAAATCACAACACAGTTTCCGCAGCGACGCACGGCGGCGCTTTTATGAAGTAAATCAGCTGATTAGAGACGATAGAGGTCAGCTGTATGCATCAAAGTGAAACTGAAACTAATGAACGGAAAACAAATCACTGATTCTGTCAGCGATTAACCAGCAGACACACACACACACACAATCTAACACAAACACACACACACACACACACACACAATCTAACACAAACACACACTATCACACTCATCGACAAACTGCAGGTTTCTGCAGCAGAAAGAAGAACTGAAGCTAAAAATATCACTGCAGCCGAATCTGATGCAACACAGCTACACAACACAGCTACACAACACGCAGCTACACAACACACACCTACACAACACACAGCTACACACGCAGCTACACAACAAAGCTACACACACAGCTACACAACGCAGCTACACAACACGCAGCTACACAACATACAGCTACACAACAAAGCTACACAACGCAGCTACACAACAAAGCTACACAACGCAGCTACACAACACGCAGCTACACAACACACACCTACACAACACACAGCTACACACGCAGCTACACAACAAAGCTACACACGCAGCTACACAACGCAGCTACACAACACGCAGCTACACAACACACACCTACACAACATACAGCTACACAACAAAGTTACACAACGCAGCTACACAACAAAGCTACACAACACGCAGCTACACAACACGCAGCTACACAACACGCAGCTACACAACACACAGCTACACAGCACACAGCTACACAACGGATCATAACTGGGCTCCACATGAACACAATAACTGGACCTGGATCAGTTCAGCTGCTCGGCTCTGCAGGGGTTTATTTAATCATTTACACTAACTGCCCCCCCCAGCCTTCTTCTACCCTCCTGACCCCCCAGTCTTTGTCTGCCTCCACAGTGGGCAGATGTCGAGTGAAAGCCTCACCTAGTTTCCCAGCACGACCTCCGACCTCATTGCGTTCAGGCCACAGCCTCATTATCTCAGTGTGTTGGCGTGTTACTGTGTTATAATGTGTTGCTGTGTGTTGGCGTGTTACTGTGTGTTAACATGTTACTGTGTGTTAGCGTGTTACTGTGTGTTGGCGTATTACTGTGTGTTGGCGTGTTACTGTGTGTTAATGTGTTACTGTGTGTTAGCGTGTTACTGTGTGTTGGCGTATTACTGTGTGTTGGCGTGTTACTGTGTGTTAATGTGTTACTGTGTGTTAGCGTGTTACTGTGTGTTGGCGTATTACTGTGTGTTGGCGTGTTACTGTGTGTTAATGTGTTACTGTGTGTTAGCGTGTTACTGTGTGTTGGCGTATTACTGTGTGTTGGCGTGTTACTGTGTGTTAACATGTTACTGTGTGTTAGCGTGTTACTGTGTGTTGGCGTATTACTGTGTGTTGGCGTGTTACTGTGTGTTAATGTGTTACTGTGTGTTGCCGTGTTACTGTGTGTTGGCGTGTTGCTGTGTGTTTGCATGTTACTGTGTGTTGGTGTGTAACTGTGTGTTGGCGTGTTGCTGTGTGTTTGCATGTTACTGTGTGTTGGTGTGTTACTGTGTGTTGGCGTGTTGCTGTGTGTTTGCATGTTACTGTGTGTTGGTGTGTAACTGTGTGTTGGCGTGTTTCTGTGTGTTGGCGTGTTGCTGTGTGTTTGCGTGTTACCGTGTGTTGGCGTGTTGCTGTGTGTTTGCATGT
>OMNN01064373.1:0-10562 GCA_900302755.1 Chromis chromis
GGTCAACAGCGTCCTCTCAGAACCCAGATTGATAAGCACAGGCGCCCCACAAGGCTGCGTCAGCTCCCCGGTCCTCTTCACATTGTACACAAATGATTGTGTGACATCACACTCAGGGAACTTTATAATAAAGTTCTCTGATGACACAGCTATCGTCAGCTTGCTGCATGCTGACGGTAGCCCACTGGACTATTTCTCAGAAATAGAGGAATTTGTCCAGTGGTGTGACCAGAATCATCTTGTGCTGAATGTGGGGAAGACAGAGGAGATGATATTTGATCCAAAGACTGTTGGAGACCACAGGCCTGTCGTCATTAAGAACCAACACATCAGCCAGGTGGGTTCATACAGGTATCTGGGGATCCACATTGACAACACACTCAGCTGGAAGGTACATGTTGGAAGTCTCTGCTCCAAACTCCAACAGCGTCTCTACTTTTTACACAGACTAAGGGCCTATGGAGTGGAGCAGAGGATCATGTTGCTCTTCTACTGGGCTGCACTAGAAAGTATCATTAGATAAGGCATTGCAGCCTGGTACGGCAACCTGACTGTGCAGTCGAGGTCACAGATTGCCGGTCTGGTGCGGACTGCCGTGAAGATTATGGGGGTCTGGAACCATCCTTCCCTCCAGATGCTTTATGAGCAGTCCGTCACCAGGCAGGCACAGAAAATTGTGTCTGACCCGACTCACATTTTACACCCCGAGCTCCAGCTGCTACCTTCCGGCAGGAGATTCAGGGTCCCCAGAACCAGGCTGAACCGCTACAAAAACTCATTCCTGCCCACATCCATCAAACTGCTGAATAACCAACAATAGTTCTCATATCGCTTTGGAGAAAAGCGTCTGCCAAATGAAATTGTAACATTGTAACATTGTAACAATAATGTCAGTGCAATCAGCTACATGGTGCAATAATATCATACCGGTGCAATATAAACTAAATATTTCTTACATACACACATATATATATATTATGCATATGTTTTTTATATGCTTAAATGTACATATATATATTTACTTCTGTGAAGTATGTTGCTGTTTGCTTTCTTTGCTTTTGATTTTTCTATTTATATCTGTAAAAACTGCAGCTGGACTGAGTCCAGGAAAAATTTCCCCATGCGGACAATAAAAGTATATCTTATCTTATCTTTCTCTTCTCCATGCTTGGTGTGACACACAGGCACACAACACAACGAAAAGTGTGTAAAAGTCAACTTTTATACATTTTAACTGGCTTCAGGTGTAATTTCTATATTGCCAGCACCTGTTACTTGCCACAGGTGAGTTTAAACGAGCATCATATGCTTGAAATAAAATGATTTACCCACAGTTTTAAAAGGGTGGCAACAATTTTGTCCAGCCCATTTTTTGAGTTTTGTGTAAAATTATGTAAATTTTGGCTTTTTTTCTTCTGATTTTTAGTGTTTTTCCAATGCACATAATCGAAATAAACATGTGTATACCAAAAACGTTTGTAATTGCAACAATTTCTGGGAGAAATGGTGTATTTTCTGGAAAAATTCCAGCAGTACTAATACTACGTCCATGACGGTATACTGTTAAGCATGCAGAGGTTACCACTGTTGCCTCACAGCCACAAAGTTCTGTGTTCGAACTTGCTGCTCAGCTGGCCTTGCTGTCTGCATAGGTTTTCAGCTTCAGCTTCCTTTCAGTCGAAAGACATGTAGGGTAGGGTAGGTTAATTGGTGATTTTATACTGGCCATAGGTGTAAGTGTGGGTGTAAGGCTGTGTGTCTCTTTTTTAGTCCTGTGAGTGTTAGTTACCTGCTTTCAGGTAACTAACACTAATTATTTAATATTAATATTAAATAATATAGTTACCTACTTTCAGTTAATGCATATGAACAAAGGGACACGGAGAAAAACTATAACAAATATTGTACATCAGGAGGAAGGTGATGTCCACCCTCTCACTGGCTCATATTAGATCAAACTCCTGTCTGCACCTAATCAAAAATGACAAATACCCTGTGACATAAACATCAAGCTCCAAAAGCAACAACAATACAGAGCAGTTTTGTGTTACAGTCAGTGTGGAAAAGACACTGGAAACACATTTGTAAAGGGAATCCAGTGAAAAACAAAGTGATAGCTCAACTTTAGATGAGCGATAATGGCAGTTTTTTTTTTTTTTATGAAACATACAGTATATAGTTTGAGTTGATACCTAACTTGCAGTCATGAATAGGGTCTTACATATCAATGCATCCATTAGATACTTTTCACTCTCTTTGGTAACACACTCATTAGGTAATGGGGACACAACAACTCAGCTTTCAATATTTCCCATTCAAACATTATAGAATGCCTTGGAATTGCCATCTGAATGTGGTGGAGGGGTTTGTGCATCCTTGTGAAACTGAAAGCTATTTTGTTACGGACCATAGCCCCTGGTAGGTACTCCCATGGCAAACTGGACCTAGGGGAGGGGCCAGATGAAGAGAGGTTAGCAGAATCCAGTGAATCAGCAAATGAGCCATTGCAGCACCCTGCCAGACCTGGGATCAGAGCTTAGTGGTGAGCCCTTGCTGGCTAAGCCCTAAACAATGGGGCACGGAAAGAAAAGCCTGAAAAAAAAACATTTGGCCTTCTTGGAGTCTCTAGGTGGCTCCAGGAAGGAACTACCAGCTGTGGAAGGTTGTGAACACAGAACCTGGGAGTGCAATGTTCAAAGCCTCCATTGCAGAGAGTAATGGGGACCATCAAGCTGTAGGAGGCCTTCCAGACTTGTTTGGCCTGCGGGTGTCCTGAAGCAGCAGACAGGTATCTGCAGGCCAGAAGGGTAGGAGCTGCAGCACATGTTGGAAGTAAAAAGTCAGCCATGGGAGGAGTTTAGCGAGGCTATAGAGAGTGACATTTGGTTGATTCCTGGCAAACTGTACAACAGGTGAGGGAGGGAAAGCACAAGTTGGCTTGGGCTGTGTGGGAAAAAAACTGCTGACTTGGACCGGGGGTATTGTCAAACCTTGGAAACAGCCCTCTGAGAAGCTTGTCAACCGACCAATGTGTCGTCTGTAGGGACTAAAGACTTGGTGGAAGCCTCACCACTATCTTTACCATTAGTTGCTGAGGTATTCATAAGCTTCCATGAGCAAGGTACCTGGTGTAGATGAGATTTGCCCTGAAGTGCTGAAGGTTCTGGACATTGTTGGCTATCTTGGCTGACACGCCTCTTCAGCGCCACATGACAGAATCAAGGACAAGACTTCTGGAGTGGCAGACCAGGGTGGTGGTTCCAATTTTTTAAAGGGGGAAAGCAGAGGGCATACTCCAATTAGCAGGACACTGCACTGCTCATCCTCCATTGGAGAGTTTATTCCAGGGTGCTGGAAAGCAGGCTTCAACAGTGCCTCCAAGTCTGAGGCCATGGCTCTCTGTCGAAAAATTATGGATTGCTCCCTCTGTGTTGGGGGTAAGTAACTGTGCCAAGCGTCAGTTAGAAACTAGGGATCTTGTTTATGAGTGATGGTAAAATGGAGTGTGAGATGGACAGGCAGATTGGTACAGCGGCAGCACTGAGCCAGTTGGTCAAGTTCTCATTTTACCAATCAGTCTATGGTCGTGAGCTCATCATAGTGATCAAAAGAATGAGATTGCAAGACAAGCAGCCCAAGTGGCTGGGCTCAGCCTTATAGATAGGGTAAGGAGTTCAGACATCTGAAGGAGCTCAAACTAGAGTAGCTGTCCCTTGGTCAAAAGAGCCAACTAAGGTGGTTCGGGCATCTGATTGGATCCTTTAGAAATTTCCCAGGCATTTCCAACTGGGGAGAGATGCCAATGTAGACCCAGAACTCCCTCTATTGAGTTCTGGGTCTAACTCATTCCCATCTGCCCTCGAAACACCTAGGGATCCCCTAGGAGGAACTCGAAAACGTTGCTGGGGAGGGGGACACCCGGAATGCCCTTCTTGCCACTGCAAGGACTAAAATACAACTGAAAATGGTGATGATAACCAGCCGAGCACCACACAGGTGGAGGACTTTATTGTGTTTATGCATTACTCTCTTTTGCCACAGCTGGCATATTCAGTATTAGCATTCAAATACATATTGTGTGTAAAAGTGAAAAACTTTGAGACTGTCTATAACTTTTTCTCGGCAAAAACATATAGTCTAGCAGACTTTAACAGTATCTTGTCTGTTTCTTATTGGCCGAGAGAAGTGTATTAAACATTGGTCTAAGTTCTCATTTTCAGCTGGCAGTAACTGTCACTTGGACCAGTTAAAATTACATCGCCAGGTCCTAGCTAATTAATAATAATTCGACAAGTACCTTTATAAGAAGTAACATCAAGCTCATCATACGTCTCCTTTGTATGAGACACATCATTATTATGATCATCAACACATGTATAAAGGAGCACAATTAGCATTTGGCTCAAGAGGTTTGTGAATAATAACACAACAGCTACAGCTGTTAGAGATCCATCTAATTTACATTTAGGTATCACAGTTATTAATGACAGATTCCACAGAATAAAGTATACATATGTATACACTAGCAATCCTTGGAACCAGAATGCATATTTCATTTTTTAAACCACGTGTAGGCAAATACCACACAGAAAGCATGGTCCTACACATCATTATAATTAAAACATCAGTTGAAAAGAGGAAACAGTGACTTCACTGTTCTGTAACCAAAGGCTTAGAATGAAAACAAAAGATCAGCTGGGCTTTTGCTGCTCCCACTCAACAATAATGCTACTAAACTATGTGCTTCATTACAGGGAAATCCTCTCAAAGGTTTTCCTAATCAATAGCAAGTCAGTTTAATTTTTATTTTATTTTACAGGCACAAAACAGAACCCTTTTGTGTCTGACCTACGCTGCCAGTTACAAAGGTTAGATGATTTTATGTCATTGAAGTGTTTTAAACTTCATCTTCCTAGGATGTGGGAAACCTCTCCACTGAGAGCCAGGACACCAAGACGTTTAAAATGCCACTTGTGCTTTAACAGAATAATCTGTCCCTACAGTCAATCACCATGGAGTGATAAATGGTAAATGGTCTGCATTTAAATAGAGCCTTTTAAGACTGTATAAACAAACTAAATGGAAATGAACAGGCATCAATAATTGACTCCCAAATAGAAAGCAAGCCAATCATTGTGCAGTCTGCCCGTGTGTCGCCGACCATAGAAAAGGGACTGCACAGTGAAGGCCAACCAAATGTGGAGTTACAGTGTGAGCCCACATGGCTGTTGAAAAAAATACTACTAGGTTACAATTACAATTCATTTAGCAGACGCTTTTATCCAAAGCAACATACATAGGTAGGTAGGCTTGGCAGCATTAAAGACCTTACCTAAGGGTCCTCACTGGATACCTGCACCCTGACCGGGATTTGAACCACCGATCTCCCATGCCAAGGTCTGGGGTGTTGGTCACTGAGCTATCCAGCTGCAGTGACCTGTGGTGAGCACATGCACAGTTAATACATCTACAGAGACAAGAGAGGCAGCCGGGTTTTCACCTAATGCTAATGACAACAACTAATGCTAAGTGCCAACAACTAATGCTAATGCCGACAGCTAATTTTAATGGATAATGCTAACGGATAGCGCCTTATGCTAACAGCCAGTGCCCATGAAACAAATGGAACTGCCATCTGAAATGTCAATTTTGCCATTTTGATGAGCATTTAAGCTTTGTTCAGCTTCCTTCAGTGTAATCATCATCCATACAGTTGTGAAACAAAAAAAAACAAAAGCTTACATACACTGTTGTATATAATGTAGGACATGTAGGTGTAGGACATGTATATAATGGCAGTCTTGAGTTCCCAATGACTCCTACAACTCAGAATTATGTATGATGGAATCACTGAAACCCATGCCTCTTAGTCACAAAAAACGATCATATATTTTGGTTCTTTCATAAATTTGCTATAGGTCTTCGGGAAATATGACCAAATCTGCTGGGTCAAAAATATACATACAGCAACTTCAATATGTAATATGGCCTCCTAGCATCTTATGAGTGATTACAATTGACTACAGCTGCTGATTTTTTTGAGCCAATTTAAATATGGCCCATTTGATACACCCAGACTCAGCCAGAAAAACTGCAATAAAAACCTAAAATCATAAGCCAGAAGGTTGGGTCTTGGATACAGTTGGGTGTTCTGACAAGACGTAACAAAGGTGGTAGAGAAATGGCTAAATCGGGCTGGAATTAAGGGTTTAGACTGGTCTCCCAAAAGTCCTGACTGAGCCCCATCAAATACCTGTGGACTGTGGTGAAGAAACAAGTCTGTCAGAAAGGCAACAAGTTTAATTTAGTTTATAAAGCCTAGCTGAGGTGAAAATAGCCAATGGAAATTTAACTAAATATTGGAATTGCTGTCTTTATCAGAAAAAGGGTATCAAAAAGAGTAATCCCTGTGAAATTTCCTGAAATTTAGCAGCTGCCTGGTGTCTTTTACAACCAGCAGTCCCCAATGAGCTGCAGCTATGATCAACGTTATACTGTGACAGCCAGTCCCTTCCAGAGGGCCTGAAATAAACTCCTGTCTTTTGACTAAGCTAATGGCTGCCTGTCATTATTATAGAGGAAGAGAAACACTGCTATGGTTCAAGCACAACTCATTTACATAATGGCACATCAACAAAAATTGGCAGAACAGAACATGATTGGACTAATTAACCAGACTATGTCCATCAGCAGAGAGACTCAGCCTGTCAGCAAGTAGAGGCATCTTCTCTTGGGATGAAAAATGTGCTTGAACCAAAATGTGCTTAAGTCCACAGACATAAAAGATTGTGTTTATTGTGTTTGCCATCCAGTCAGTGTTTATTGTTTGACAAACCAAGCCTAACCCTGTTCCTCCTTGTTCCTCAGGTTTCTGTCTCCTTAGTTGCCTGTTTGCTTGCCAAACTCCTTGACTAAGCAGTCTGTCTCCTATTCAACACCCGGATCTCTTTCAGTTTCCTGTCTCTGCATGGTCAGTCAAAATGCTCTCTCAATTACATGCCATGCCATGCTTCCGACACCTGTCTCAGCCTGACAAAGAACCTCTGCAACAGCAGTCCTCACAGAGAAAGACCCTGCAGTCTTCAGGAACAAAGACTACACGTTAGGTCAGGATGATGTGTTGGTCAACCAAATAAAATTGGTAAAAAATTATTATCAAATAATGTTGCCTGGAATCTTTGTTAATTATCACGGCGTAGAGGTAACTGTTTTTAAGGAAAAAACGGGTTTTTGGCTAGTTTTGTGAGTCAGAGCTAAATGCTTCTGTTCAGTTTGTGATGGGAAGTACTCAGGAGAACAATTAGGACAAAGCTGGCTTGAAATGGATGTAATGAAAAGGATTCAAATGCATTATTGTTGTGGAATCACAATCAGTGACTATATGTTTAATAGAAAACCTTGCACGTTTGTAACTGTGCAAGGGTAAAATTAATTTTCTTTATGTGTTTTAAACAGCATATCTTTGTATTAGCTGTCAGCTCCCTCTCTGCCACTCATTAATGATGTGCTCCAAGACATGGTAAATCATTTTGTTTTCGTTTACCTGGATGATATTCAGATTTTCTCTTCAACCTCTGCACATGCGTCAGGTCCTAGAACAACTTGTATACGTAGAACCAGATCGACCCAACACTGCAATTCATTGTGGTGGTGGATACTTCCAATACGGGATTGAGGGCTGTGCTGTCCCAACGCTCACCCTCTGACAACAAACTACATCCCTACAGATAATTACATATAGAGGAATTATGACATTGGCAATCGCGAGCTCCGGGCTTGGACAGAGAAAAACAACCATTTATAGTCTGGAAAGACCACAAAAACCTTTCTTACATCCAGACCACAGAAATATTCAATTCCTGTCAGGCTAGGTAGCAATTGTTCTTTGGTTGATTTAACTCGCTAACCTATCATCGTGGTTCCAGAAATATCAAACCTGATGCCCTCTCCAGACAGTTCACCAAGAGAAACCACCAGCAGAACCTGAGCCTATCCTGCCCTCCACCTGCTTCATTGCCTCTCTCACCTGGGACATCGAGTCTGTGGTGAGACAGACCCAGTTACAGCAACCTGATCGAGGTAACAGCCCACCTTACCTTCTGTTTGTTCCTGACTCTGTCCACCCTCAAGTTCTGCAGTGGGCGCACAGCCTGTTGGTGCTGCTCACGGATTCCTACGACCACCATTTTTCAGCCTCAGTCTTTCAGCCTCAGCTCAGCCATTCCCTTTCATCCAGATACCATCCACAATCCAATAGGCAGACGGATCGGGCTAATCAAGAACCTGAGACTGCTCTCCGATGTTTCAACTCAAAGAACCCTGCATCCTGGAGCTCCAACTTCCCTGGGTGGACTATGTGCAAAACACACTCCCCAGTGTTTCGTCTGGGCTGTCCCTCTTCCTGTGTTCTCTGGGGTATCAACCTCCACTGTTCCCCTCCCAAGAACAGGAAATAGCTGTCCCATCCGTTCAAGTCCACCTTCGACAATGTGAGAGGACCTGGAGACAGGCTGCCCTGTTCTGCTCCAAGCTTCTAGAAAGATGCAGACCCAGACCAAAGGTCATCACACTCCTGGCCTGGCCTACGCTCTTGGTCAAATGGTTTGGCTGCGTTTCAACGATCTCCCTTTGAGAGTGGATTCCAAAAAGCTGCCGTCCCCCCTCCTTCCAAAATGTGCCTGACATTACCCCTGTATTATACTCCCTACATCAATGAGCATCCAACCCACATTCCACATCCCCCAAATCAAGACTGTTCTGGACAGTCCACTTGCCCCCCAGCTTGCCTCCCCCTACTCCACCCTGGATTGCTAGATGACCAGCCAGTCTATTCTGTTCGGCAGCTGTTGGATCTGGGTCTTCCTGCTGCTCATGGGTTCCTATGACCACACTCCAGCCTTTCAGCCTCAGCTTAGCCATTCCCTCCTCTCTGGATAAGCCATGAGCCTGCTGACAAGACAGACTGAAAGACTTTTTTCATAGCATTTAATTGCAGATTAATGGTAAATGGTAAATGGTCTGCACTTATATAGTGCCTTTTTGTACCTTAGTGGTACCCAAAGCGCTTTACAATGTGTTTCTCATTCATCCATTCACACACACACTCACACACCAATGGCGACAGAGCTGCCATGCAAAGCACTAATCTACCATTGGGAGCAACTTGGGGTTCAGTGTCTTGCCCAAGGACACTTTGGCATGTGGGGGGGACCGGGGATCGAACCGCCAACCTTGCCATCAGTGGACAACCCGCTCTACCACCTGAGCCACAGCCGCCCTTAATGGCAGAAAAACATCTAAAAACAGTCATTGACTGTAAATTTAATTAAATTAATTTAAAATAACTTAATGAATAACATTTTTACACAAAATTGCAGGTACATTTACATCTTTTTTTTAAAAGTGCTATGAAGACTTCAACTATCTATCAATTAACTATCATCATTGCATAGCAGATTCAATTCTGATCAAGCTGAACAAGGAGTTAATAGAATTTAATCTGACAAGTGACTCCCCACATACGGTAATGTAGAGGGGCTCTGTTGTTTCATGGTCGCCATGAGTGCACATATGTGTGCACATCAGCAATAGTGAAAAGGAACATGTTTATATTTCCAAAGGCCAACTTCTGAATGACAAAACAATTTACAGAAGTCCAAGAAGGTCTTCTCCCAAACAACATGTCACTGGAAACACAATGTAGTTACAGGTCACAGGTTAAACCCTTGTACAAAGCTGTACAGCCCACAGCAACACGTGCTCACTTTCACCATACAGACAACACCTGTCAAGGGTAGTTTTTTGAGAATGTTTCTCATTGGAAAACATAATGGTGGCCTCACATATTCAAGGCAATGTGAACATACTAAGCCTACAGGATAATGCTATCCATTCAAAACAGGAGAGCTCTGCACTGACAATGAGTGTTTAAATGGTGGCACAGGCTTCTAGAGCAGAGATGTGGAGGGTGGTGTCTGATGCACACTGGAAGCTTTTATTACAAAAAACGTGCAACAAACAAGACTTTAATGGAGTGGTAGAGCATGGTCCTTGTAACAAACAGAAAAACAGCCCAGTTCTTTATTTCAGTGTCTTTATTCTTTATGTATTTGGGAGGCAGAGCCTTCAGTTATCAGGATCCTCTGTTGTGGAATCTGCTCCCAGTTTGGGTTCTGGAGGCAGACACCCTCTCTACTTTTAAGATTAAGCATAAAACTTTCCTATTTGATAAAGCTTAGTTAGGGCTGCTCAGGAACACCTGAGCTGTCCCTTAGTTATGCTGCTGGGGGACTCCCATGATGCACTGGGCTCCTCTCCTCTCCTCTCCTCTCCTCTCCTCTCTCTATACTGTTATATATCACCATTACATATCACTAACTCTGTGCTCTCCCCAAGGTCCTGTGTGCTGTCCTTGTTCTCTCCGCGGATGTCTCTAGATCTTCAGCTCCACGTCTCTGATCTGCAGCCACTGGCCTCACCACCTGCTGTCCTGCCATCCCCACCCCAACCTCTCCTGCTGTCCCCTCTCCCCTCATCCCCACCCCAACCTCCCCTGCTATCCC
>OMNN01064388.1:0-10550 GCA_900302755.1 Chromis chromis
CAGAGTACCCAAAGGATCCACTGCCAACGTCCTGGTGCCAGACCCCACAGGACACCCTGAGAGGTCCTCTTGTCCATGCCCAATGGTTCAGAGCATTTTGAGCACATAAGGGGGACCAATACAATAGTAGGCAGGTGGTCATATTATGCCTGATCGGTGTATATTATTCATATTACATATTTTGTGCATCTACACCATTGCCGAGCATGCATGCACAGATTTTGGGCAGCACATGGACATCCACTGAGATATCTGTGTCAACTCTTGTGGACATGTGGATGCAGGAAGTAAAAACCTGACCTTAGGACATATACGCATTGTATTTACAAGTGGATGTATACTTTCGTTAACAGCTGTAAGCCTGGAAAAAGACTCAGGTAACAGGAGCTCACCCCTATCGTGTGGAACCATTATTCTTAAGACTTAAATTTTGTTTTCAGTTGCTTTTTAACTTTTAAGGCAAGTTTAGGCAACAAAAGTACTTGCTTAGGCTGAGTAAAATATTATGGTTTGGGTTACAACACCACCCTTTCACACGAGCTTCTTCTCTGTTTTCTTGATTACCAGAGTGGCAAGTCACGGCCCATCTAACATAATGATTGACTGGCTGAAAAAGGAGGGACAGCAAAGCGACCCAATAAATGGCAAAGATATGTTAATTAGAAGTGTATTGTGACACATTACAAATAAATGTAATCTGGGAGAAAATATGTTTCCCTCAAACTGAATTAAGACTTCATTTTATATCTGTATATAGGGACCTAATTTTCGGAGACAGCGTTGCTTTATCTGTGACTATGAAAATGTCAAACAAAAAAGCTGTAAACTGAAACAGGTTCAGTCACAGGTTCCACTGCTTGTGTAAACCTTGTGTGCTGCAACTTATGTGACATCCTTGGATAATATGCACATAATATGCACATGCTGCATTGAAAATGAAAAAAAAAAGTGATCATATGTGAGGTTCAATCACCTCCTTATTCAATTAATTCAGGAAGAGATTACTCACCTGCTTCTGGCACGCCACCATCTAATGGCTCCCTTTAAACACAGCAAAGTAATTTTCTCTTTGCCTTCACCCAACTATAACAAATATCTGTGCTGGCTGCAGATCCTTAGAACCTGCCCAAGGACAAAAACAGCATTTTTTTTTTCCAGCACCAGTCCTCAAAATCTACCTGCAGCATCATGACTATGCCTTGACTCTTTCTGTGCAGGTTTAAGCGCTATTTTCTCACATTTACATATTCTTAGCCACAACAACCTCCATTTTCCATATTTACGTTTTCAGTAGAAGATGAATTATTTTAATTATTATGGTAGGTATTTTTAAATTGATGCTTTATATTTTTAATGCAGTTTACCCTTATGAGAAAACGCCACTAATAATGGCATTTTTGCACCATTAAAAGTAAAGGCTACATTAATACGGTCCATTTTGCCTGCAGCCTATGCTAGTCATTAGCCTCTCTGTGTCTTACACTGTGAGGCTAAATTGGGTTAAGGAAAACACACAACCAGGTTGAAAAACAGTAGAGGGCAGCTTTTAAATCAGGCCATCACCAAGGCAGAGTGTGTGAGAGATGTGCCTTTGGAGCAGATTGCACTCCACTGGCCTGTATCCCATAACAACCACCTTCCAAAGACAGCGGTCAAGAGCTCAGCGCGGACACCCCTGTGGTCACCCTTCATAACCCCTTTTTGAGGTTAAAAGAGGGTTTGATCAAGGGATCTGACACCCCCCCAACCCCCCGGTCAAACGTAGACTGTTTGCTTCTTCATGTCTGGAGCTCCCAGTGGGTCCTTTTTGAAGACTGATCCCAATTACACAGCTCTGGAGCTGTAAAGATAGTACGTGACTCCGTGTAGGATCCAAAGATTTTACATGTTCTGAACCCCACTGTGATTACATCATTATTTAAATAAAAGAGGGCATTTAAATGTGAGGCATTACAGCAAGTGTATGATTTATCCATGAAGAAACCTAAGAGCTCCCGAGCAGAGAGTGAAGGTGATTCTTACTCACAATTGTAGTCTACTGCAATTTTTTTTTATTTTCTGACAAAAGTATTAGTGTAATATTGGGACAACATGGATAACATGTTACGACAAGTAAATGTCACAGTGAATCCGAGTTCCATTTAAAGAACAAGCAGGTTTCGCAGACAATCAGGTTGACATTCATCTGGTGTTTATTTAGCTGAAGCTATTTGTGGGTTTCCAGGCTGTGTATCGCCGCCTTTGGGAAATGGAGGAGGAACAATCACGGGACTGTTGGAGGCTTGAACATCTGTTGTGAACAAATCAGTCACCATCACTGCTGCACACTATTTACAATAGGTCTGCTCCTTCTGCACTGCAGAATGGGTGTGTTAACGCTCCCGAAGCAATAAGTGATTCTTCTTTTAAGCTCGGAAGTATCACCACTATTGTAATTTCTATTTTTCGACATATCATTTGGTTCCGTCAGTGTGTATTTATTACTACTGCGCTGATGTATTGCCCACTTTTACAGTAAACAACATGACTGCTATTTCTTTGCCAGTCCATAAAGGAATGTCTGCTGTGACAAAACAGCTAATCAGAAAGAAAATGCAACAGAATCATGGAGCTTGGTGGGCTTTCTGGGCATATTGAGCTTGAGCACCAAGTCTGAAAAGCATTACTAGCTTAATGACTGACGCATATCCAACTCCTCAGCAAGCCAAGAAGCAAAAAAAGCTCCCACAATCTTCCCACTTCCCTTTATGTTGCACATGAATCCCGCGGTACTGCTGTATCTCTAAGCTGATTGTCCCATTCAGCGACAAAAAATCAAATCAAATCACAGCATGTTATCAGTGATGCATTTCCCATTTCCAACATGGTGACTGTGATGTGATAATAGTAGACTTCTTGCTTGCTCAGCCTCCTCACACTAAGCAAATCACTGAACCAAAAATCTGAGGTACGCTGAGCCGGAATACTTGCAGAAAAAAAACTAATTTAACTCTGATGGGATTTGTACATGAATGAAAGCCATACACACCTTCCACACTGTGGATCATGTGACACAAGCAGAAGTAATTAGAACATGCAATTATCTGTGATTAAAGTTCAGTCTACTTGCAGGAGAAATCCAGCATGCCAGTAACAAAGCTGTATCCTGCAATGGATAAACTGTCATTATGCTATACGTTTTCCTCACTTTAACTAAGAGCGTAATGGTCATTAAATTGATTTGAGCCAAAAATGCTTATCTACTGTATATCATGGTTGTAGCAGTGCTGACACTATGAGTTGACAGCTACAACCACTTGCTCTAATGCAGATAAAGGTATAAAACTAAACTAACTCAGACAACCAGCACTGTTGCCAGCTTTGAGCTTTGCCTGTTTCCTCAACGCAGACAGGACATCACGTAGGAAACCACACCTGTCACATTGACTTACCACCGAGGAAGGTAGGATTCACAAAGGAAGAGCAAAAGAAGAGAGTCATTGAACGAGAATGAGTGACACACAAATCAATAGGATGACACAGTGCCAAACAAAAGGTTTTCACAGACGTCTATGCAGTTGTGCAGTGGAGCATGGCGGATGTCGATGTAGGCAGTAGTTTAGGACCTACAACAACCCGAGCCCGTTTGAGGAGCAGTCTCTGTGATTATTATGTCTTTTAAAATTCTGGTTTCACCTTATGATTGATGCGCTGCATGCGATAAATCCAAGTTTTTGAATTAGCGCTGTTTTATAAATATAGACATATAGAGCAGGTGAAAATTGTAAGTCAGGCAGTGAGAGGAAAAATAACACTTCTACCTTCTTCCCTGCTGAGTTAGTGCTTCAGGGGAGGTGATCATTAGGAAAATGGGAGAATGGGTGCATGGATGCTGGCTGAGAGATGGATAACTCTGTTAGGCATGGTAGACAGAGCCGGAGTGAAGGTAGTAAACAGGTCAGACCCTTATGGGCATCTCAGACAGAGAGAGCCGAGGTTATTGGTCCACTCCCCCACTAATCATGATTAATGGAAACTTTGATAGAGAAAAAACTGCAAAAACTGTCAGGGTTTATGTCCAGATTTGATATTACATCATCCGCTTTGTTTCATTTTTCTTTCGCAATGGGAAGGAATTAACCGTTTTTTGTTTTTTTTTTACCGTGGAGGCTTTTGTAAACGGCATTTCTCCACATACTGTAGAAATCAGTAATGACGGGGCTTTTCAAAGTAGTGTCAATAGTTAATGCAATGTATGAATAAAACACGCAGGGTCATTATTTCTTCTAGCATGCGTTCATACTACTACCATGGTTAGGATCTAGGGAGTGGTGCTCCTTGAATCATTTGAGTAGCATTGGAGCAAGGTTTTCTTTGAAAAAATACTGACAAAATGTATCCTTGGTGCCCTCTCTAGAGATAATATATAATTATTTGTGCATTGCATACAAATCTGTTGCAAGTGCTCTGTAGAATTGTAAAGCATTTTTTTGTATGATGTATATGTAATGTGTCAGGTGTAGACCATAAAAACATTTTTACATATATTCACTCGGTATAATGTGATTATTCGGTGGTGGCTAATATCTAAGCATAATATCCAGAGTGATATGAAAGGCTGCTGAGAGGCACTGGAATGTTCATATGCATTTGACTCATAGGGGTTAAGGCTTGTCAGACTGTCCTTTATATGGGAGATCACTGCTGTATAAAAGTAGCTGATGGCCCTTAAAGCCTTCAGTATATTATAATTGAAATAGAAAATGGCAGGGCAGACAGTGCAGTAGCTTTGTGACCAGAGACTGCAAGTTCAATCCACAATGCACAGTCCTCCAGCCATACTGTAACTTTTCTAAAATGTAATAGTTGTCTTTACCTGCATTAACACGTGTAAAAATGTGTGGGTTTTCAAGTGTGGAGTTTCCAGTTAACCTGTTGTTTTACCCGTTCACTCTGGGAAAGACAAACTGATTGTGACACCAAGATGAATTTCTTCCAGGCTACATGGAGAGAAATCCATCCTCTGAATCAGCCACTGACTGCACAAGGATCCACATATACTGTTATTTTCCCATATTGTAGATTCAATTCACTATGCTAAAAAAAATATTACTTACATGTTGTGGTTCTTTTAATTATGGGGTAAAGTATGGAGTGTTGAGATTACAGGTCTACCTGTTGCTGTGAGTTTTGACAGTTTGGTCATTTGCCATCATCATATCTAGACTCATGAGAGAGACACGATTAATGTTAGCCAGACTCCACTCCTTTCTATAATACAAGATGAAAACAGCTGGTGTGGGAGCTGCTGCATGACTCAGCAGAAAACTTCTCGTGAGAATCAGCAATTCAGCAAGGTAGTCTAACTAGCTTCCAATTTCGTAATTGATTACAAATCTAACCCCACATTAAATCTTGTAACGGAAACAACTGGGGCAGGGAAAAGGATCAGTGGGAGGGAAACAGGGATGTAGGAGGGCAGGCCGAACCCTCTCACAAACCTTCTGTAGTGAGATTCGGCACAAAGCTGTGGGGTGGGTCAGTTCTTCACACCTTGCACTTTTCTTTCCATGGTGCTGATAGTGTCAAACCCAATTCTGTGGCCTGAAGTCAAATAAAACTGCATTTCTGGGAGTGGGGTTTCAAACTTGTTGCCGTTCACCCCGTCTGGGCCTTAAGAGGTAACCAGAAGAGCTCACCAGGACAAGGATGTTGTTAAGACATACAGCAAACCAATTATGGGGAATGTCAGCCAATATCATGTTATTCTGTGTCTCAATTCTCTATAAGAGTCCAAGGAGGATGACCAGGAAGACCCTGCTACTATGTTGTGGGGTATGAGTCCTTTTTGGTCACTTTGCTGGGAGTGAAGTCCACACAGAGCAGTCAATCACCCTTTTTGGGAACCCTAAAAACCAAGGAGGCCAGAGACCTGATGAAAGCATCTCTTGCATCTTACCTGTTCATTAGGAATCAGTCCAACACTGTTTTTCTGCCAAACCTCCCTCAAAGGCAAAATCTCTCTCATCCCAGGCAGAGTGGAGGGCTGTGGAGGTGGCTTGTGAGGGCTGAAACATCTGCATGACATGTATATCAGTTACAGGGAGAGTTCCTCTTCTAGTGGTAATGACACAGTCCAATGCCCCAAGAAAATCCAAGTCCACACAGCCCTTTAGACCCATGACCCATATCAGGTAGCCAATCAGAAACGTCACACCCACCATTCAGACAATCACCACTCTCCAGTGACTGTCTAAAGTTTCACTGTAGGGTGGAAAATGGTTGTTCTTTTCTGTACCACACTGGATTTCAGCAGGGCAGCTAAAGACTCCGTGTCCACCAGTGCAAAGCAGCATGTTTCCTTAAAAATCCCAGGGGAGTACCGGGAGGTTCCTATGCAGGGTGAACCCAACCCTACAGATTGCTTCACCTGACTATCTATTTAAAATGCTGGCTGTCATTGCTCCACTTGGTTGGTGTGTTGCACTGCTTCCGCACTTGGGTGTTGGGGTTGGGGTTGGGCTTGGCAACTTGGGGTTGAGATGCAGTGCCAGGGGTCTGCAACCTGATTATGTGGTCCCTGTGTTGTTTCATTGATTGTTGAGGGCAATGTTGAAACAGATGGCCTGGCTGTCCGAATCCATAGCAGACCTTCCAGTGCAGGCTGGAATGCCACTCCTCCGCAGTATGGCACAAAGAATTGGTCCAAAGCTAATTTCTCAGTCAGGTTGAAGCTGAGGTAGAGATATGTTTTTAGCAAAGCTTTTCTGTCTGTTTGTCTGTTAACAGGGTTATGCAAAAGATACCAAGCCAGTTTTCATGAAACTCGGTGGAGAGGTGGAGCAGGGGCAGACAAGAACTAGGACTTTTAGTTTATTCTGGATTGCATGGACATGTAGGAGTAGGTGCAAGGAATCCCTCAGTAGCCCGCCATGTCAGTTCTCAACTGCTGGCTGCACAGTTCAAAGCAAAGCAGACTGGTTGCTACGAGTAGCCCAAATCACATCTTTAGAGCCTCAACAAAAAGCAAAACAGTCGCACCCATTATCAGGGCTAAGTAGCAAAAGTCTTGACAAAGCATCGTCAGTAAAGCAAACTCCTAGCTGGAGGGCTTCCTCCTTAATGGACCATTTACCACCCTGGGTGAACGGTTCAAATTGTGCATAAGTTGCTTCCCAGTTAGCCTTGTTATCATACCTGGGAGATTTTATAATGCGTGGGAGAACTGCATGCAAATAAATAACTTTGTCACCCTCAAAAACAAAAATAAAACACATGCACACACCTGTGTTTTTGAGTTGGTTCAAAACTGAACACTTGGGGGAGAAAATTTGCTTTCTTTCAGATTTTGGAGGCATCTGGTGACTGGTTCTTATAAATACTGTGGAAATACTGTAGGTGGACTAATGTTCTATTTTTCCATATATTTCAGAGAAATTATACAGTACACCCACCCAGACACTTTTTCAAAAATATATAGTTTTAATCATCTTTTGAAAAATATCCAGATACACACAATGACTAGCTATATACTGTAGTTTATATTATATAGTTTCTCTCAACTGCACTGTTGTATTATTAGTTGTATCTTTTGGCATCTTTGCTTTGCATTTTACTTTTAGGATTTTTTCTCCAGTGTGATTTTTGCAAATTCCACACTCCACCTCCCAGCACAGACGCACACATCTCCAGTTGCAGTGAATATTCTTGCATTTGTACCCATCTAATGCCATCTTCACTCTTGGAGGAGATGCCAAATTTTATTTAGAATTCAGTGTAGAGGAGTATGAGGGGCCATTGGAAAAACGGTGCCCTCTCACTCCAGAGAAGGAAAGATAAGAGGTAATCAGCTCCTCCCACTGTATTCAATCTCTCACCTCTCTTTGCTCCTTGATACACTTTATTGTTTACCAAGAGGAGTGATCCATCAAAGGCTTGGGGAAGATGACACATGGGAGAAAACAATGCCAATCTACTAAGTCTATGGCAAAGTCTCCAGCCCAGTGTGAAAGTGAAATATAATAGAGAATGCTTTTGTTTGATGTTACAGAAAGAGAATGAAAGAATGATGAAATTTACTAGTTTGTGTCCCACTATCCATTATGATTACTGTACATGCTAAGCTAAAATGTAATTTATGTGTGTGCACTCATGTTACACAGACTGAATTTCCGATTTCTTTGTACCTTAAATTATATTATGCCAGCATGTCAGTGTCCTTAGAAAAGGGATGCAGCAGTAGGGAGGACCCACAAAATGCCTGCACAATTGCCTCAAACCTTGAAGCTTGCTTTTATCTGCAAGATTTTTTTTTCTGTTTAGATTTTTTTTTTAAAGTTATGCATAATGCTAATAAAGCTCTTAGACCTTACTAGTAGTGTTCATCATGGCCATCTTCTAGTGTTACTAAGTTTGTTAGACAAGTAAAGTTCATAAAGTGGCTCCAAAACACAATTTCAGGCGCAGTCATCTGCAGAGATTGTACAATGAGTTATTATATATTAAAAGTATGAGGGGATGCAATTATAATGCTCAGTAGGTACAACATTTCTCACATAATAATATTAGAAATATGCTCAGTTGACTTGCATTTTTATTAGTTTTAGATGCAAATAGAGTTTCAACAGCATCAGAACAAATGGTGGGGGTAGCTTTTCATAAATATTGTATTGTGCCTTTAAGTTTTTAGACTTTACTTATACTTCTACAACACTTGCCGTGCACTTGTTTGACATTAATTCACCTTAATTCCATTGAGGTCTTAAGTAGCTCTATAGGAAATACAGAAGTCCTTTCTTAATGGAGATAGCGTCACTTTGTCTTATGGCCCAAGTAAGACATAAAAACTGTTGTATGGTGAAAAATGATTGCATGGACTCGATAAAATACATCATAAACCACTGCAAATGCATGTACCTCCTTGTCGATTCAGTTGTAATATGGGTAATAAGGGGAAGAGGCTGTTCGTGTAAGAAGCTGACATTTCTGCAATATACCACTGCTTTTTTCACATTGCATGTACAAGAACCTTTACATTGACTTTTTATGAATCCCCTAAGAACAGCTGTGAAAAAAGACCTCTGCATCAAGCTTATTGATTTAGGCAAAATAAACATATCTCTGTTCAATTAGAATATCAGTTCCTTGTACCACATGCTGTTCTTTCAACACACCTTCCACGCTGCACCCTCTCAGCAGAAGGAAACTGAAGCTCATTAGCACAGATGATCTGTAATTGATGTCTGGAACGATACCAAAACATTAGTTAATATTCCAAATCCAGCACTCTGTAGCAGAACCAACAGACGCAGGAGGACAAACAAATATGTCTTGTCTGATGTTTCGGAAGTCTGAGGAGCATAGTTAAGCAACAAGCTGATACGAGATTGACACTAAGTCGAAGAAAGCTGTTGTTTACAACCGCGGTGAAAGTGAAAATCACACTTCTACTTTTAAATCACTAATTAGAAGTAGGTCACGATTTGCGAATGTGGGTGTAGTTTTGTGTGGAGACATGTCATCCCCAATAATTTTTTAAATAATTATTGTCTGTTAAGCGCCTGTCACAATCTCACCCCTCCCACAGAGCGTGGCAGAGAGGAATCTGCTGCTCTCTCACTCGATTTGAATTTGTGTCACAATCATTCACACTTTTTCTGACTTGATAGTCACATTCGCTATCGGACGTTTTCTAAACACAATTACTCGTTGATGAGGTTAGCCTTTACTGATGCAGTGTAAATTCTAACACAGCTAAAATTAACCTGCTTCAATTTAGAAATGCATGTGTGTGTGTGAAAAAAAACTGTTCCTGTGACATTTTAGACAAGTGAGAATTTCTATTCATTCAAGTGTTTAATTCCTTATACCTTACAGTTCCTGCATCCGGACTACATCTGTTATAAAAACACAACCAGCACAATTTTTCAGAGGTGTCCAAGCATAAAAATTAACTGAAGAAGCCATTGAATTCTACTGTGACTAAAATGCATGTAGCATTGTTGTGCTTATAAAAAAAATAAATAATAAAATTTATTTCTATAGCACTTTTCAAGCAATAAAGCACAAAGTGCTTCACAAACAGTTAAAATACATGTACATAGAAACAATAAAAACAAATGGGGAAGGGTAGAATAAAACATCACAGCAGAAAGGTTAAAGGAGACTTAAATGAAAACACACCCACACAATGAAGAATTTAAACCATAAGATCAGCAAAAGGAAGACTAAAAAAATGAGTCTTTAAAAGGGATTTAAAAGATAATAAAGACTCAGCGTTTCTGATGGTAATTGGGAGGCTGTTCCAGAGTCTTGGAGCCTTAACCGAAAAGGCTCGATCACCCTTAGTTTTTAACTTGGACTCTGGAACAGCCAATAATGCTTGCTGTGAGGATCTCAACAGTCTGTTAGGTCTGTAAGGGTTTAAAAGCTCACTGATATATTCTGGTGCCATTCCGTGCAGTGCTTTAAAAGTAATCAACAAAATTTTAAAATCAATTCTAAAATGGACTGGCAGCCAATGCAAAGATGCTAAAATTGGTGTAATGTGGGCTCTTGCGTTTGTTTTAGTC
>OMNN01064396.1:19830-31194 GCA_900302755.1 Chromis chromis
ACTCTATTCCTTTCTCAGTTACTTATAAATTACTTTAAAATTGACAAAAAATTTACTTTATTCCAAATAACAAGCTATATTTTAGTAACATGACGTATTATGTTTAAATTCTTGACATTCAGGGTGTGTTTAACCTATAAACATGTGTAAACTATTAACAGCAACTTTTCCTCTTTATGTATATGTAGTTCTACGACTGACTGTATATGCATTTCTTGTCCCAGGAACATAGTTGAGTAATTTGCACAATGTGACACTGAGCATATCTGTGTGTATCAACAGGAAACGTCAGGAGGCGACAGTCCGAATTTCAGGTTGACGTAAATCTTTCTCTGCTGCTTCTGTAACAGCTTTTCTTAGGCGCGTGTTACATGCTGTACATTCAGGTGGGGTTTGCATAACCGGCCGTGTGTGTGGAACAACAGCGTGAAGTGTGTTACTGATGCCTTACTGTATCCATGGTTATATGAGGGTAGACAGAAGCAGAGGGGGGATCATGGTTAAGTCTTCTCTCTCTCTTAGTGGATCTCCAGGAGAAGCCTGTTAAAGAGGCTGCAATGGATCAAAGCTGCTCTTTCAAAATGCTGGAAATCAGACTTTTTAACACCTCTTGTGGAGTATTTTCTGACATTTAAGCCTAACAAAGCTGAGCTCCTCACTAAATGTTAGTGTGTATTCAGGACAGTGAGTTCATCTCTTACTGCTCAGCTTGACAAAAGCCTCCTATTTGTGGTATGAAGACGGTGTGTGTGCCTATGCTGGTCCGTTTGGCTGTCCATTAATCCATGTCATTACCATGTGAACATCATGTACCTAGAGCAAGTGGATATATGAATGTAATAATAATGACAAATAAAATAAATCCACAGGATGGTGATTCTCATGTTATTTTGGGGGTTCATTCTTGGATGGTTTGGCCCAGGTATTACTTCACACTGGTATATTATCTATCGTAAAACTCTAAATGTGCTTTGTTTTGATAATTCAGGAATGTTTCATGGTGGACTCCAGTTCAGTTGAGACAAAGAAACACTTTAAACCAACTGACTGTACAAAAGATGAACGTGAAATCAGTTTTTGTCACATTAGATGAGAAGGTTGGTGTCACTCTACTGTCGGTGCATTAACTATGGGTTAGCGGGCAATTAGCTTAGCTTAGCATAGGGTCTGACAGAAAAGGAAAACCTCCCTTATTCTGACTTGGTTATCTCTCACAATTAGCTACTCAGGTTGTGTGACATATTTGTTTCTTTCCACAACTTTGACGTCTCTACGTCCTCTGCGATTAAACAAACAAGATACAGAGGAATCTAAATTCCAGGCTGTTTAAATAAGCTAAGCTAATCGCCTGCTGACTTTATAGTCTCGTAATTAGATATGAATGTGTGCCAGTCATCTAGGTTCTTCCTTCTTCTAATCTGTCCTGCAGGTGTTCAATGATGATCAAATCACATCAGGATTGGCAGGACAGCTTGACACACTTTTTTCTTAACTAGAGCACCAGATACGTCATGTTAGCATTATATTCTAAAAAGTGAGTATACTAATCTGACAATCAAATGTACAGCCACAGTGCTTGTATTCGTCTCTAGGTGGCAACCAACATCCTTTTCATCACTATATACGGTGTAAGAGCTGAGAATTATGTGCTAATGCTTTCTGATCCAGACCTGATGTGCACTTTACCTTCCTGGGCCTTCCCTTTGCTCTGAACCTCCCTACTGCGCTTGGCCTGGCTCCAAAGTTGTTTCCAAAGCTGCTCAACTGCTCTCAAGATACACACACACGTCGCACTAATCCAGTACCTGTGAGTGTGTTTTCTGTGTGTGTGTGCTGAGCCACGCAGGGACACGGGGATTGAGGTTGACTTACGTCACGTGGACAGATAGGGCTGAAGCTTTTACTTCCAGAAAACTGTTACAGAACACAGGATGAAAACGTGAGTGAAACATCAAGTCAGTATCAGTTTCAGGCTTTTTAATATCATTCAGTTTTACAATTTAGTATTTCTGAGTCCAATATAATTACAAATTGACACATAACATGGTTTTGCATTAAAGACATAGTTTCCATTTTACATGAATATGATAAATATGATCTCAAAATCAAAATAAGGACCGACCATTATTATTACTCTACACACAATAGAAATCTGCTCATCTGACATTAAAGCTAACTAATGACCTCTCTGTGAACTCAAAAGAGAGGATTGATTCAAGATATGACTGTACTGTATGCATAGAGACTCAGCTTGACTTTCATGTCAGTTATGACAACCACACCTCCACGGCCTCCCTAACGATTGGCTGTCGCTCCAAATGAGACTCCGCCTCCCTGAGAGAGCAACCAGTCAGCAAACAGACCAAAGCCAGAGGGACCACCTGCACAGAGAGTGAACATATGATTTAACAAGCCTCCATCTTTCTCAGGTCATTCAGTTCTCTACGTGCTTCACTATTTCCTTACTTTGGTCCTGGTTGTGGCAGTGCATGTGTGTGTGACGACGTCAGAGGATGTGATGTCCAGAGTCAGGTTTTCCACTCGGTAAATGGCCTTCAGAAGAGCTTCTTCACATTGTGACTCTGGACGACCAGAGAGCTTCTGGAAGGAGAAAAGGCTAACTTTAATTTACCTTTCAAATCATTTGTTGCTGCCGGTAAATATGGTTTAAGCTGCGCACCACCACTACTTGAAAAACAGTCCTAAAATAGTTTCGAAACAAGTAATTTATTCCGTTTTCAGACATGGAACATGTTGTTGCTTCAACAAAGGCAATTTTTACATTAATGTTACTCATAACTTCATTCAGACACATCTACCACAGTGACAGAGAGAAAAGTACATGTGCAATATTTCCCATGAATGCAAGATTGGATAGATAATATATAATAATGCACTAATAAAAGACTAAATAAAAACTAATAGCAGCTTATTAAACAGATAATCAAATAACTAATAGCCTAATTTGGTGTGATGATAATTTAAGTAAAATAAATATCCCTACAGCTGTGTTAGTTAGTTAATGAAGTTACTGCTGTTGTCTATGTGAGTCATATGGATCCTGCTGCTGTTTGATGCTGCAGGAATTTAATAAACTCAGAGGAAAAACTCCTACAAACAGCTGGAAGCTACAAACTGAACTTCAGTTTTAGCTGTTAATGTTCCGCTATATTGGTGAGGGTCATTAATCTGACTCTTACTTTATTAATTTTTGTTGGATGATTAAGTTTGTAAAGATGTAAAACTGTGAGGTGAAGGGAACGAGGGAGGTGGTTTGTGATTTTGGAACACAAATTGTGTCTTTTGCTCTCTGTGATGCTTTTGGACCAATATTGAGGCTGACATGTGGAAAAATCCTTTGATAAACCATTTTATGTAACTCAGAGTAGCCTACATTGTGATTGATTGGGATGCAGTCCAGATTTGTGCCGTGTTGAAAGTGATATGGAAATGTTACCAGGTTTGACCTAGTAAGATTTCCATTGCGACATCTTGGAAACATGACCGGGATGCTCTGTCAGACATGAAACTAGCACTCTATGATGCCATCAGGTTAACAGAAAGGAGCACAAGTCTGAAACTAACTCTATTGTGCATTTTCAAGAACGAAGTCACAGTGAATATAACTGTATGTATGAAACAAGGTGTGTACTGCAAAGCCTCTTGTATCTCAAGCGGAAGTATTGAAGTCTCAAGGCAAGTTTGAAAATGAGGTATTTTTGGTAATGTGGAGTTAGAAGGAAGTGACACCTCTGAAGCTCTCTCTTCACATGAGCAGCAACACCCAAATCTCCAGTTTGGGTAGTGTAGGTGTCAGGTTTTAACAAGCATGCATGGAATAACAAAAGACACTTCTGAATGAGTTGCACCAACTTAAATTTTCTAAGTGTGTCATAATTATGGTGGATAGAAGTCATGAAAAAGGTCTTCTATTACAAACATGAGTTTTACTGGCAGCTGAAACCAATAACCCTTATTATCATCAGTAATTTAATTCAGTGCACTCTACTGAAAGAGTATATCCAGTGGAGAAAACTCAGACTTAACAAGGTTAAATTGTGGTTTACATTGAATTTCATATACCTGGAGTAACCGCGTGGCTCTGCGGTACAGTTTGCTGTTGGTGACCTGCACGTCGATCATGTAGTTCTGGTATATCTTCCCCTTTAAGACGTGAGCTCCGGTGCTCACAGCGTTCAGCACCAGCTTAGTGGACAGCTCCCACTGCTGAGGGAGAGAAGCAATTAATTTTCCCTCCCCTTGCAGTTACATAAGCTCCACTGAGAGGAAACGTTAAAAAAACACAACATTAAAAATACAACCTGTCACCTAAAATGAGACCTACAGAGCAGAAGAAATGAGAAAAACTAAAAATCTATAACATTTAACCACACAGACGCTCCTATTGCCCTGTTTCTTTATATGTCTGCAAAAGGCTCTGTGGAAAGAGGGTGGCAGACCAAGAATAAGGGAGTAAATGAGGCAAAACGGTTATTCATCATGCTCTAGTGAGTCATAGAAGTGATGTAGTGTGGTGTACCATGTGGAGTAAGCTCGCTGAAACAGATGCTCCCTGAAGCCAAGCAATCTTTAGCGTAGATAAACACAGCCGATTGATGTCGTCCTGCAAGAAAAAATTAATTGACTCAGATGGACGGATGGTAATAGATAGATAGATAGATAGATAGATAGATAGATAGATAGATAGATAGATAGATAGATAGATAGATAGATAGATAGATAGATAGATAGATACTTGTTGTTGAGCGGCTGAAGTGTCTCCCTCAGTCTGATGATAAACAGCATGGAGGTTAGACGTCTTTTCTCTCACTCTACGAGCCAAATCCACCACTTTGCTGACATCATCTGTGCGGAGAGGTGGTCAAAACACATGCTGATTCGATTTGGACCGAATCCAAACATGAAAAATGAAAACATCTTGCCTCACCGGAGTGTGTGTACATGAGTAGAACTGTGTCCTTGTCAGTGAGACGGGGAAAGACCAGATGTAGGAAATCCTCATGTGCTATGCAAAACTCAGCACCCTAGAGGAAAGACATAAACATGATATTCACACTGATTACTGTAGTAGTTTTTTCAAAGCAGGCCTCTAACACTTGCTGTAAAGATGTTAAGTGTTGTAAAGTGTTGAAGACTCTCTCAAGCTGGCAAGCCCAACTATAGACTGTATGTAAAAGATGGATGTAGCCTCCAGGTCTGAAAAGTGCAGCCAATGTAGAGGTGATTTAAACCTGCATTCTTTCTAACAGCCAGCAGGGGGCGACTCCTCTGGTTAGGTTTGTTTGCTTGAAGTCAATGACAAAATAAACCAACTTCTTACTTGATTTCTTTAATGCAGAGAACATTTTTCTTATTAGTTTATGGTCTTAATTACTAGTTTCAAGACTTTTGAAATAGCACGATCTTCATTTTGTAAATTATGGTCACTTTTAGAGTAAAACAGACGATAAAGTGGGGTATGTTTAGGGCGGGTCTACCATGTTACTGACAGGTCCATTTGTTGCTCCTTACATTTGGATTTAGAATAGCAACACGGTGACAAATTACAAACTTCAAATTTGCAGTCCACAAACCAGTTACTGACGTCACCGTGGCTACATCCATCATACATATGCAGTCTATGACAAGATGGTCTATACATTAACTTAATACACTACAAAGCCAAGAACATGTTAGCACTAGTCAGTCACAATCACTTCTTCCTATTCTTTCTATACTGTGCTTTTTACCTTTCACTAACATTTTGGTCTCCCAGCTAGCTAGCTTGCTTGCTAATTATACGTTTGCAAAAGTTTGCTATAATATGGTGTTGTTTTAAATGCTAGTATGACTGCAAGTGGACACTTGATGGTAAATGCTAGAATGCAAATTGATTCAAAAGAATACTTATGTTTGCTAACATAAGAAATAATAAAGATTACCTTGAACCTTGAACATTTGCTAGCATTAGCTACTGGTAATGCCGCATCAATTAAAATTGTAGCAGTAAAACACCTGCTATTCTGATTAGCAACAACATTTATAGCTTCTGCTAATTTTAAATTCCCGTCCTTACAAGGCGCCTTTTTTTTTGAAGATTTATTTTTGGGCTTTTTATGCCTTTATTAGAGAGGACAGTGGATAGATTCAGAAACGGGAAGGACAGAGTGGGGAAGGACATGCGGCAAATGGCCGAGGGTCGGACTCAAACTCGGCATGTGCGCTACGCCTCTGCACATGGGACGCACGACATAACCGCCAGGCTATCGGCGCGTCCCTACAAGGCGTCTTTAAAATAAGACATAAACATGTTTACTGACAGAGTTAAATTATGTGGGAACTTTTGTTGCCCTTATAAAAACAGTAATACAACTTACTGGCAAACACAGGGCAGTGGAGAATGTTGACATTTTGAAAAGCCAACTCAAGATCTGTCTATTTATTTATGCATTTTTGCCTGTTTCATCTGTCTTTGAATACTTCATGTGTCTGCTACCGTCTTATTTTGCTATTCAGATTTTTTTTTCTTTTGGATCTTTTAGGCACTTTGTCTGTCTGTATGAAAGTGTTGTACAAATGAAGTCTGACTGATTGATTGGCATATAAACGCATACAGACACAAACAAATCGTGCCTACATACATATGCATATATTCAAATTGTAGCGGCTGTAATGCTGATTAAAGTCTTTTTTCTGTTTTCAAAACACCACTGCTGCTCTCTGAGGTAATTTAGAGGGCGATGACACAGTTTCTCCATAGTTTCATACACTGAGGCAAAACATTTGATGTAGTTGCATTAATCACACAATTGGAATATAGGCTTTGACCTCGTCACTCCCCACAGGGAAACACTGAGCTCTGCAACAGAGGAGGTAGTCTACAGGTGGAAAATGGAGTTTCTTTTTTCTCTGCAAAACTGCCTCAAAATCCCTTGTAAGTGCTACTTAAGTTGAATTGAGGACTTAATTAGGACCAATGAGCGGTATTATAAAAAGACGACAGCAGATAAAGTGAAAACAGACATGAAGTCCAACAGGGTTTCACAAAGCAGGTACAGCGGGGTGTATTTTATTCTAATCCTGTTCGGGGTTAATCTACCAGTCACATGCTGCAGAGACAGATGTGTCATTACAGGGTGCAAAACAAGACCTGGATGTCATTTTAATTGGATTTCACTGGATTTGAGACATTTTAATACTTATAAAACCCACAGACAAGACAGAGCATAAATCTCCATGTCTGCAGTGAGCTTGTACTGACACTATTTACTGCAGAAGAGAAAATATCAGTGCAGCCATGCATTGTGTGAAATTAAAGCTTTGTTTTGATGCAGTAATTAGCAATTAATTATAATGACCCTCTTTTGTTTAAATAGATGTTAATTCATTGTTTTCCTTCACTCACCAGTGCAGTCAAGGGTCCCTCTTTGTTGTTCAGCTCTCTGTATCCTCCACTGACGAAGCCTCGAACGTCTTCGTAATCTGAGACACACACGTATGTAATTGTTTATCATCACACACTGAATTTGATTAACGAGATGTTAGCTGCAAACGAGAAGGAAATGTTGTTTCAGGTGTTGTTTTGCTGCTAATGTGTCTACAAAACTCACCTGCTCCAAATGTGGGGTCACACTCACTGGCGTCGATGAGGCCCAACAAAGCCAGGGATCCCCAACCGAGGTAACACACACGCCTACCACAACGCAAACTAGAAAACACAGAGGGGCAAGTTCAAGCTGCGAATTTGCTTTGAAGTAAGTCAATATTGTAGGTTTTTATGGAAAGTTCTACTATTAAATAACCAAAAATCTGAGGGATCTCTTTGCTACAGATGGAACAGATGCTGTAGGGAGTCATAAGTGTGGTAACTGTTGGGGTTTTACTAACTGTAGTCATTTTTTATTCTATATTTTTCCCCCTTCACTTACATCAAAAGAGCCAAAACGCTGCTGTAAATCGAGTCGCTTTACTGTGTTAAATAAACTCCAAGGCAACAGTAAAAGGTGTCAAAGAGGATGTGCTACCTCTCCCCTGCTGCTTCCACCAGATCAGTTATCATCTCACTCTGAGCGTAGGTGATATCCAGAGTTCTCTCATAAGCTCTCAGGTGCTGCAGAACACCGCTGTTGGAAAGAAACAGAGAAATTATATATCACATACAGTTGTTTGAGATTTACTTCCAATACCAGCAGCTTCTCAGCATGTTCAGATTCTCTTTTCCGCAATGACCTCTAGAGGTCAGCAACACACAGTGGAAACAATGAAAATCCTGCTGTTACACTAATGCTGCACAGTGTAACAGCTTCTGTGGTGATTCTCAACTTCCTGCTGCTGTCAGCTTCAAGGATACTTTGATAAATGCCACGTGGGTTTTAAGAATGTTACATGGTTTGGCTTTGTGCTACACTCTACAGTTCAATGATGAGAAACAGCAGGTCCACTTGTGAAGCTTAGATTTAGCTCGAATTGCAAAGACACAAGCTCTCATTCGCTAATACAATCAAGAATGTGAGCAGATACACTGATACATGTGACTGGACAGACTCTTAAAGGCACAGATGACTAGTAATGTGAAAAACCTGTAAAGGGTTTTTCAGATGGCTGTTAGACAGAAGCGGTTGCAGGCTGATGGCTGTAAACACAAAGAAGCACTTAGAAAGCAACATGCTGCTCCTTTGGGTGCAGAAAGAGGCAACCGAAGGTGCTATGAGGGTATGAAAGTGATGACGAGGAGCTAGTGTACTGTCCACTTGCATGGATTCTGACTACGTGACGGGCACTGGTGCACTTTTAAGTCTATTAAATACAAGAAACAATGTTAGTTTGGGGTATTTTTTTAGGTAGTCTTCCATTTAAAGTACACATTTGCCAAAATATTATCTGAATTGTCTTCTCTAAATACTGTTTATTCTAATTTCTGAACATGAAATGCATCTAAACACTGCAACATTTTCACTTCTGCTTATTTATTCTGCTGGAAAATGCACAGATCAGCCAAATCATTAAAAACAAGTGCCTATTATTGAATAGGTTCACATTGTGCCGCCAAAAAAGCTCTGGCCCATCAATGCTTGGACTCCACAGACCTCTGAAGGTCTCCTGTCGTATCAGGCACCAAGACTTTAGCAATAGATCCTTTAAGGTTTTAAATCTGCGCATGGGGAACTTCTCTTGTTTTTCCAGCACATCTCACAGATACTTGCTCACATTAAGATCTAGGGAATTTGGAGGCCAAGTCAACACCTGGGGATCTCTGTCCTCAAACCCTTGTACTGTTTGCATTGTGTCATGGAGCATCACCCTGCTAAAAGAGGCCACTGCCATCAGGGAATATCGCTGCCATGAAGGGCTGTATGTGATGTGGTCAACAACAATGTTTAGGTACGTGTCAAAATAACATCCACATAGATGCCAGGATCCAAGGTTTCCCAGCAGAACATTGTCCAGAGCATCACACAGACTCATGTAAATGAGACACATGCACCATGATGGAAAAGAAATCATGATCAATCAGACCTGGCCACCTTTTCATTGCCTGTTTTGATGCTTGTGTTCCCATTGTAGGTGCTTTCAATGGTGGAGAGGAGTCAGCATGTGCAATCTGATTAGTCTACAGCTAAGGTTTTCCTGCAAATTATGCTACAGTAGCTCTTCTGTGGGATTAACAACACTGGCCAGTCCTTTGGGTGTACATGACCCTGTCGCCCTTCCTTGGACCGCGTTTGGTAGCTACTAACCACTGCATACTGAGAATACACCATAAGAACTGTTGTTTTGTAAATGCTTTGACCCAATCGTCTAGCCATCACAGTTTGTCACAGTTACTCAGATCCTTACATTGTTCCTGCTTCCATCATATAAACTTCAAGAACTGTTTGTTCCCTTGCTTCCTTATATATTCCCCCCTTGAACACATATCATTGTTACAGGATCATCAACTGTATTTACTTCGCCTCTCAGTGGTTTCAATATTGTGGCTCATCGGTGTTTGTTTAGTTGAAAATATCAGTACTAGTCTGTCTTCAGGCTGAATCCCAAGGCACAGCAGACTGTAAGCTGGTATAAAGACTGGAAGAAGTGTGAAACAGTTGGGCTTCCTCTATCCAAATGTAAAAAAAAAATATGCCTACCAACCCTTCTAAAGCTCACACATTGTATCCCATCTGTTTGTTCTCTGTATTTAATCTGTGTTTCTTAACTTTGGAGGGAGACAGCTGTTTCTCCAAGCTTCCACTCTTTATGTTAAGCTAGTATAATCATCTGCTCGCACTAGAGGGGTATCAATCTCTCCACCTAACTCTTTGTCTATCTAGTGTTTAACTATTCCAAGTATCTTCCTTTTATTGTTATTTATAGGAGGCTCGGAGGTGGTTGTACCTCCACCTGAAACTCTCACAGCAACAGCAGCAAACTAAAATAGAATCGTGCAAAGCGCGAGCGTATTCAGGTAGCTGCAGGTGTTCAAAAAGCTTTTCAGTGTTTCTATCCGTGCTTACTTGTATGCGACGGGTGTGTGCGAGAAAGCGGCAGCGTGAGCAGCAGATAAGACGACCTCCAGGAGAATCTTAGTAGCGCTGCCTCCCTTCATCCTGGAGGAGCCACTGATGGCTTCTGGCTGAACAGACACACACAGAGTTACTGGACAGAGCAGAGCGACAAAGCTCCCTCGTTTCTAATTCTGAGACTTGACACAAATGCAACCTGAACAGTTATCGGAGGAGCAGGAATAGCGTGAGCAGGAGTGCGATGAGCACAAGTACCCCGACTGCTGGGTTGATGAGGAAGGCCTTTTGGCTTTTGGCGAGCTCCTGTATTCTTTGTACCACACTGTGAAATGTGAATGTGCAGCCTGGTAGAGCCTCATCCCTACACAATGAAACATAGTTTGTTTTTATGTTACAAAAAGAGACATTTCTTCACAGTGAAATAGCATGCAACATTAGTTAACCACTCTTTAGATAAATACATCGATACTTGATTGATCCTTTGCAGCTACAATCACAGTCAAGAAAACACGAGGGTCATTCCCAGTAACAATATTATAGAACTTTTCCAGTTGAACTGCTTTCAGATTGGTTTCACCATCACACCTGCTCAATGCATGTTCAACTATTGGCTATAAATGCAAAAAACATAATTTTAATAATGTTTTTCCTCGTAAAGTACTCATCTGACTGGCACCATACTCTGCATTTTTAAAGTTCCTATTGGTGCCAGTCACAGAGGAAAAAATCTACCTCTTAGGGTGAATAATAAAGGTTTAATGGTTGGTGGAATGCAGATTTATTCTTTTTTGGCCCAAATTTGCACCATCATATAACTAGTTTGTATTCTTCTATCAAAGCAGGGTTGTATAATTAAAAA
>OMNN01064398.1:0-12669 GCA_900302755.1 Chromis chromis
TAAGAAAGCGAAGAGAAACCCCTGCCTTCTTTAAATCCACTGAACCAACAAGACTGTAATAAAGGCCTCAGGTCCACCGTGATACACACACACACACACACACACACACACACACACACGCTATGCATAGTGCACAAAAGACGCAACAGAACGAGAACATTTCCATTTTTTATCACATACACACACACACATACACACAATATGTCCATCCAAAACCCCTTATGGCAGCATGTTCTTTCCCTTGCAACTCTCTCTCTCTCTCTCTCTCTCTCTCTCTCTCTCTCTCTCTCTCTCTCTCTCAGACACACACACACGTACACACCCTTAAGTGTTGATGCAGAGTAAGTAGAGCAAGGACACTGATGGCCCTTGACAAAGCCACACACCCAGTCCCCCTGTTTGCACCACCATGCTCTCTGCCTGCAAACCAAAATCCAGCCCCGGGCCACCGCTCGGCCTACTTGGAGGAGCAGCAATCTCTAAGTGAGAGTGTGTGAGCAGAGGGCCTGGAGTGAAATAAATTACACACACACACACACACACACACACACAGGCATTAATGTACATATGTACATGGCATGCAGGAAAATGTATTTACAGTGTGTTTACATTCCAAAACAATGAACAAAAAAGTCATCAACAGTGACTTTGGGAATCAAATTAACTCTTGAACTACCTTCATCCAAACTGTCTCTATGAACTTCTTCAAAGGGTCTTCCGAAGCTATATCATGTTTAGACTGACTGCAATATCCTAACAGAGGACTTTTTTTTATTGCTGCATTCAGTGAAAGTAAACATTGAGGATGCATCATTTTATCCACATCCCCACATTTCAGCCTGTCATATTTGCCATCTTTGAACAGCTTTGAGTCTCCTGTATAATATAAAATAAATCTACGTGGGTGTAAACGGTGTTCAGCTTCACAGCATGGGTCTGTAGCGGCAGATTCCACTGAGCTTTCGGGAGGTTAAAAGCAGGAGTTTGCAAAAACAAATCCTGTGCGGTTTGCCTCCTTAAAAATTTAAGGAATAATTTTTTATATTTAAAAAAAATGATTGACTCCCTGCTGCGGGAAGCCGGTTGGAAAATGATGTAAAACCACACCAGTTACAAAGACTCACACTGTTAGAGGTGGAGGCCATAAAATCAACAGAGAACGAGCTAGAAAGAGAGAGCGTGTAACCTCCCCCTCTTTTGGTCAGAGAGCTATCAGTGCCTGGGGGTAGATCACTATAAAGCACAAAGTGACAAAACAGGCTTGTAGTGTTATGTTCCTAATGGATGAATGAATGTGTGTGTCAGTGTGTGTCTGTGATGAGAGAGAGAGGGGGGAGTGCAATCAAGAGACAAGGGCGAGACAGAAAGATTAGACTCCCAACTGGACATTGGAAGCTTTATTGGCTGAAATAACTTTTTTTTCAATAACAGCAGCTGCAAGAATTTCCCTGTCGCTGCAGATAATATTTAAGGATTAAGACTACACTACAGGGGCCTCTGTGACTCCGAGACGGTTTCAGACCGTTGACCTCTGCAGCTCCCAGTGGAGCCGAAGCCCACACGCTGCAGTCAAAGCCACTTATGGGGTTTTAGAGGCTGTATGTTTGTCTGGTCGATGTGTGACTCTGGGGAATGAAGGTGTCGCCCTCTGTCAATCATTCGCTCGTTACAGGCGGCAAACACAGGCAATGATCAGAGCCGAGTTCAGAGCGCTAAGACCTGCACTGCATGTTCAATAGACCCGGCTTAATGTAGATAAAAAATATGGGAGTAAATTGCTTCCAGTTATTCTATTTATGATGCTAGCCTTCAATATTCACATACAGACACATATAATCCTCTGCTAGAAGACCAAACTGAATGAATGTCTGTAATACGAGCACAAATATAGATTTAGATCCTTTACCAAAAATGGTCTCCCATGTTTCCTCATGTATGGAAAAGCACGTGGCAGACAGTTAGCGAGCAGGTTTTGAAAGAGAAGTCATTTGATTTTCTTTCACCTAACGAATTGAGTCTCCTCTAAAGACTGCAGGAAGGCTGATTAAACATTGATAAGTTTCCTCACATATTTATCAGGATCGTAATCCTGCCCTAAGCACACGCTCTCGGAGTTAAAAGCACACCCAGCCTTTGTGCACTATAAGCACTTTCTGGCTGTCGGAGAATCCCCGGGATTTTTAAGTGTGTTTGCTCATTTATCACTCTTTTGTTTTCACCTCATCACCGCACAGTATGAAAGCGCAGTAGATGGATCTGTCGCTGTCAAATCCAAGATTATCACACATCTCCAGGAAACAAACAAAGAGGCTACGGAGTGATCCTAAAGGAGAGATTTAGTTTTGCAAAGTCTGTCTTAAACTAATACTCGCACATCGATTGGAAGAGTTATTTTGAATGTAGCTGTATAACTGTGTCTTCTCTATACTGGCCATTAAGCATTCCTACTTAGTGCGGCTATAATTTTAAAGTGATGAAGGACAGAATCAATAGAATTCATTTTATAGTTAAAGCCTCAGCACTCTGTCACCAGTTTCAACAAACAAGGAATATAATAAGAGGCCTGTGCCATATTCATGTCATATGGGATGCATAGTATATATGAAAAGATCCATAGAATTAGCAATGGGATGATTAAAATACTGTACAATGACAACATCCTCAGAATCTGGCTGATTTGAAATGCTCATATTTGTTTTTTTCAGGTACTTCTGTATCACTGTGTATCAAGTCAAATATATCAGAGCTTCTAGAAAAATCCTTTTTTTGTGTTTGTTCGGTACAACTGCAACGAATAACAGCAAATCATCAACTTTTTTTGGTAATCAAATAATCGTTCTGGTTTGTGATGTTTTTATTTTTTGTACATAACAGTCAAGTGAATGTCGCAGTGCATGTTTGCACACAACTTCTCTCTCATCTCTTAGATTAGAGTCATGCTCAAATGGGATCTTGTCATGGCCATTTATTCTGTAATAGTATCGCTACAGCGGTATCTCTGATATCTGAGTAGATATTTAAGTGTCTAATTAGAGACTATTACCTCTAATTAGAAAACAGTCTAAGTGCATCAACAATTGTGAGCGTCTTTTGCATCGAAATAATGATGATGTTTATTTGTTGGCTATTTAATTCTCTGGATTCACTAAAAGGGAGAGATATCTCTATCTGTCTTATTTATGTATTAACGGTTTGTCATAATTACTTATGATTATATCACATTACGGTGATGTTACTGCCACACATACACAGAAACACAGGAGACACAATTACAGCTAGTAATAACTTCAGATGTACATGGGTATGTAAGTATTCTGATACCGTTTCCTTTTTTTTTTCTAAACGAGACACTGCTCTTACACAAAGACAATTAATTACTATCGAATGAGTTCTTGGAACATCTCATCAAGACAAACACAAAGTAGGATTGTGGTCCTGAGGTTTATGAGCACAGCCAAATATAATGATAGATTTTAAAAAATACTCATCAGTGTTCAGTATAATTATAATTATCTCTTCATGGTTGTAGACCTCTATTGACCAATCAAGTTGCAGTTTGCATCCAAGACCGTTTAGACTCATATAATGTATATCTTATGGTGTGTAAGCTTGTCTAGATGAACAAATTCTTTGTTGCAGTTCAGAAGTTTGACCAATAAAGCTGATTCTGACACAACACGAAGTGGAGGCCATGACAGTAGACAATGCTTTAAATATGGATGTCGCTGCAAAGAAATTCTAATGCGTTGATGCTTCACACAGAGCAGAGAAGATCTATTCAATCACTACAGTTTAAAGACAGGTACGCAAAACTATTGTCAGCAATAATTCAGTATCCAATTAAATGTGAAATAAGTCACAGTCTCCTCTTCTGTATCTGAGTGATGACACTAGATAACACAACAGTCAACTTGACCTTTGACCTTTTAGATAAAGAAAATGTCATCACTTCATCATTTTATCTCATTAGACATTTGTGTACATTTTTGTCATAATAAGCCTACAAATTGTTGAGTTATTGTCAAATCCGTGTTTTGTGAGGTCACAGTGACCTTGACCCTTGAAATCTGACCAACAAATTGGAGTCAGTTCCTCCTCGAATCCAATTTGTGCCAAATCTGAAATAATTCCCTCCAGGTGTTCATGAGAAGGAGACGGACAGACAACCCGCACGCCAACGCACAGGAATGGAAGTAAGATTATTTGTGCAACAGCCTGAAATTCTGAACTGAAATGCTGCCACAACTCAGCTCACATTTCATTAATTACCAACACATTCCATCAATTATTAGAAAACGAATCAGCTGCTCTTCTGACAACGATCACACATTTAAATGCCAAAAAATTTAATGTGCCTGCTTTGTCTTCGTCACATGTGATCGAAATGTGTGATTGTCAGTCGAACAAAATAAAGCATCGCCTTCAGCTCCAGGAAACTGTGACGGGCATTTTTTCAGCATTTGTTCTCCTCCCACTGACAAACCATTCATCGTTGCATCAGCTAACATGTTTTAATTGACTGATAATGAAATAATTATTAGCCAAACACCTACATTTCTAGCCTAAGTGAACCCCAGCTGATGTCCAGTCTCATATCACGATACTGATGTTACACGAATATATATCCGCCCACTGCTCCTCTGCACAGGCCTGCATAAAAAATGCTCACAGCACAAACAGGGAGACTGACTCAGTGTGTCTGACTGATTGAAAGGGACATGATACGAACCTGTTTGAGGTGGTCGGAACACAGCGAGACAAATATGGTGCGTTTTACAAGTCAAATGACAGAAAATCCATCCAAATTGTATGTGTGTGCACGCATGAGTGTGTGAGTGGTTTAAGCAAATCACTTTGCTTTTTTTCTCTCTCTCTCTCTCCTGAGTGGTTGATGTAAATGATCCCTACATGGAAACAAACCTCATTACCTTTGTTTGCTCTCTCCCATCTAACATGCACAGTGTGGGCACAGACACAACTAGGCGAGTCACCTTATTAAAATCACAACTTATTCCTCAGTTATCCCTTTTCTGGCTACTATTAATTGGACACCGGTGAAAATGATACGACACAAATGACATCCTCCCACACACACAAGGTTACAGATGTCTCTGGAATCGAGCCTGACAGAAGAGCAGGACTCCTGTCAGCTCCATTCTTTTTCCTCCTCATTCATTTTTCTCCTCTTCTTCTTCTTCTTCTTCTTCTTCACGGTCACTCCTGCCTGATCTCCTCCACTGACCCAGTCCTCTCTTTTCCCTCTCTGAAATATTGATAATGGACTCTCACTCTATCTGCCTCCTCTTCCTCTCCTCTGCTTCTCTCCTCATGTTCCCATCTGTGGTGAATCAGCAAACCGAACCTTGCATTTAATTTGTGTGTGTATGTGTGTGTGTGCATCACTGCAGCACACAAGATGCTGCAACCTCAGGTGTGTGATAATGAACATAATACAGACCCCACTGTGGTGTGCCAGCTTGGGACATCCTAAGTCATTACGCCACTTTTTCCTCCCCTGTGAGGCACAGAGGAGGCTAATCACGTGCCTATGAATATTTCACAGCACTCCCATACTACTGACCCAGCTTTAATGGCAGCCAGTGCTAGGAGCCTGAACGCAGCAGCAGCAGCAAGGAAGAAAAGAGAAGGATCAGGGCACCTCTGCTGTGTTGTATCGGGCATTGATCATGTATGTGGACAGAAAGAGGGAGGGTGAGGGAGAGAGAGAGAGGAGGGGAGAGGAGAGGAGAGGAGGGGCGGGGTGCATCCTCATAGCCTACATCCATATCTTACCGTCAATCCTCCGGTTTCCCTCGTCCTCCTCCTCCTTCTCTCACTGCGTCTCCCGCATCCCGTCTCTCCGCGCCCTCACCCACTGTACTCTCCTCCCTTTCTCCCGCTCCGCCGTGCCCGATGCATGAAAAAAATTCTTATATTCAATAGGTGGAGATGGTACCTGGCTGGAGGGGGGGGGACTATACGGCAGTCATTAGCGCGATTGTGTCCAACAACAACTGGGCGTCCTCCCTCCTGTGAGGCTGTGCTCTGCCGGACCTCACACCCTCCCCTCCGTCCTGTCGAGGCTCGATGTCTCTCCCCGCTGTGCTGTGTGACTGTGCGTCACGTTGGTATCATAATTCCCACGGGTTTCATTCCCAGAGATGATGCGGGCTGTGGGCTAACAGGCCCCTCCACAGCTCCGACGGACGAAGGGACGGAAAATACGCGAAAAAACTGTAATTAGGCGCAAATTAACGCACAAACCGCTCTGCGTCCCTCCGTCGATATTTTTTTTTACGCACCACCAAGCCCAGTTGTCATCGTTGATCGTACGTTTCCGTCCGTCAAGTACATCCTTGCGTTTTTTGTGTGTTTTTTTTTTACTGTAAAATAACGTCGACGTGATAACAGCCGCTTTGCATATCCTTGAAGAATCGTGATGAGACGCAGCGGCACATCAGGACGGAGATGTGTCCGGATTTTTTTGTTTTTTAAAAAAAGAAGAAGATGGCAAGGATCGTGTAATAAAATGATTAATTAAAAAAACAATAACAAAAAAAGGACAACAGCTGGACGAGCAGGAGAGATGAGGTTTCCCGCTCCTGGCCTCGCCTTGCATCCGTCCTTCTCTCTTCTTCTTCTCTCTCCATCCGCTGGTCCGCTTGTTGCGCGTTCTGCACTCGAGAGCGCGCAACGCGTCTGTGCTTTTTCGTGTGCGCACGTGTGAGTGTTTATGCGTGCGCGTGTGTACGTGTGCAGAAGGAGGGAGAGAGAGAGAGAGAGAGAGAGAGAGAGAGAGAGAGAGAGAGAGAGAGAGAGCGAGAGAGAGGGGGAGGGATGGAGGGGCTTCGACTATATTGTCAAGGTTTGTCTGAGCGAGCAACAATAAGCTGCTGTGTAGGCAAAAGCGAGGGAATATGGAATATGCAGTGGCTCATGTTTATTTAGGAATCTGTCTTTTTCTCTTTTTGCACGTCTGACCAGCTCCGGTTTACAGTTCCACGAGCAAATCACGAAGGAAAAGGGGAGCTATTGTGCTGCCCAGTGCATAGCATCCACAGGCACGTGCAATATTTCCATGAAAATGAGCTTTATTTCCTGCAGCTCAGAGCAAACATGACCTATTTGTCAATCTGTCTACAAGCTTTGAAATAAATCACTACTACTGCCTGTTCCGAAGCACATCAATCCATTCCAATAAAACCTTGATGACACCTGATGATACTCAGATTTCATCATGTGTCTCTCAGAGGCATTTTTAACTCCACTTCTGCTGCTGTCATTACTGTGATTATCGTGCAACTTCTTGCATTTGCATTTCAGAAGCACTTGGCAGCATGTGGTTAAAGCACGGGTCACTTAGAGGATAGAAGATAGAAGGAAAACCTCCCATCTTCCCCTCTGCTGTGAGGAACTGCTGCAAATGGAGATCATGACTGATCGCACAAAAGCATCATCAGTGCAGTGTGAGGGAGTGTTTCCAACTCCAAACATGGTTTTTCGGTGTGAAAGAAGGCGAGCTGCAGTGAAAAGGAAATCACTGATTATTTAGTAAAGCCAGTTTCTCCATCATTTCACTTGACTCCCCTGTGAATGGCTCTGATTGCTACTTGTGCAGCCCATAAAGTGCAGCTAGACTTCACAAACACTCAAAGCAAAACAGTCACTAACAAAATTATTTTAATGGCGCTGAATAATTCATTGATTTCAGATTATGCATGGTGTGCCGGGATTGGACGGCGCAAATTATCATGTTAAAAAGTGCATTGCGGCGGCTGTGCTGTTGAAAATGGAAGAATGGTTAGAATAATCTCCTGGGTGTGATAGAACGAGCCATAATGGCACAACTTGGCTCAGAACAAACATTATCTTGACTGTGTACTTGGCAGCATCCAAAGACACTGTAGAGCTGAGGTCAGTGTTGGTTAGCAGCAGTCAGTGTTCCTTTAGCTGTTGTACATTATCTTGTATTGTTGTTGGCATACCGAGGCCTACACTGGAGCTGTGCCTTTACTTCTAACTGATTCTGAACAGCAAAGTCAGTCACGATAACATCAGGATGAGAAACAACTGCATTCTCTCTCTTGTAAAAGCAGTTTTGTTTACCCTGTGATAACGCTTTTTAATTACTAATCACAACAACTTTTGGGGCAAATTCACATTCTTCCTCTCCTCCATCATGACGACCCTCATCCTTCCTTGTTATCCCCTCTTCCATCTGCTTCCATGTCTTCATCTCCACCTCCACCCCACCCTCTACGCTGCTTCTTCTTCTTCTTCTTCTTCTTCTCATCCTCCAACTTATACTTCAGCCTCCTCAGTGGGTCGCTCAAGCTGCGCCCGGATTTCTCCTCAAAGTCTTCATTGATCATGAAGTTCCTGTCAATGAGCTCCGCCGCCTCCTGCCAGTTGCTGTAGCAGTGGGTGCCCAGGCGGAGTATCTCCTCCACAGCGTTGGGGACGAGGACGGAGCAGTCGGGACGTAGCACCACCACCGTGGGCAGCTCCTCCACGTTAAACATGGCCTCCAGCTCCCTGTGGGCGCACATGCACACTGGTATTACTGCTAATGGATTCATATTTACATTACAATCAATCACCAGCAGCTTGGACACACAACTAATCTCACACACCTCCTGTAGGGGTCCTCATAGGCCAGGAACAGGCACTTCTTAGGGAGCTCTTTGAGGAAGCTTTCCTGCTGCTCCTCTGACTGGTCCAAGCTGAGGGATCAAGGGAAAAAAAGAGGATCACACTGTTGGGAGATTAATGGACAGATAGAGTCCAAGTCGTTGTGGTTGCATCATTTCCACGGGGAATTATGCAGGTACACATATGTACAAATACCCTGTACAAAGAAAGATTTAATTTCAGATTGGAGCAAATCTATCCCAGTGTAACTGATAACAAAGCCCTTAATGTGCGTTCTACCTAATGTACAGGAGAACCAGCTGAGCAGAGCGATCCACATAGAACTCATCCGTCAGCTGCTTGAAGAAGTCAGAGAGCGTGGGAGCAAACTGCTGGCAGCTCTCACATCCTGCAGATGCGAAGAACAGCATCAGGATTCGGTTCTGCAGCCGCATGACGATCTCACGCTCCGTATCCAGCTCGTCCTGGTCCTTGTTGTTCTTCACCAGGACCCGATCCATGAACAGGTCCACCATGGTGAAGAGTCACAGTGATCAGTGCTGGGAATTACAAGGGAAAAAACTGCTTCTTTGCACGACAGCAAAGGAAAACAGATTGCTGCAAGGGTTTTCATATTGTATGCAAATCAATGCCAAACAAAAAGAGAGCGCAGCTTAACAACCACAACAGAATATCTGAAAAAAGGTTTGACATTTGCAAAAGGCTTATCTTCATGATTTGGTGATTTTGCCCTGCACATTTCTTTATGTTTCTCCTCAGTCATACTCGCACACATCTATTACAGTATATAATCTTTCTTGGTAATTAAATCGGATAATCCTCACAGTTGCTTACCTCGAACAAATATTATCTCCCCTCGAGACAGCACATCCAAACAAAGACTAGCCTTCAAAATCAGGTTTTTAGTTTCTCTTTTTTATCAACTCTTCCCTCGATCACACTTGAATCACTTCCCAGTCTGTCCGTTTGTATTACATTAACTCATTGTCTCCTTCACCTTGGTGGCAGTAGCTGCTCACTCCCTCTTTCTTTTGTGTCTCTGCACTCCACCTCCCCTCCTTTGTCTGGGAGGGAGGGATTGAAAGACAAGGTGACAGAGGGACAAGGAACATGAAGTGCTCACTCTAATTGTGTGTATGTGAAAGCAGTGACTGAACAATTATGTCTGTCTGAATAAAGACAGTGGAAATTACAGAATGAGAGACGTGCTTAGAGGAATAAAAAAAAGGCCCTAATGAAGTGAGCCACAGTGAGACCTTTATTATTCAGTAACTAATGGAAAGGCAGAACCTCAGAGAATATCTGGATAGTGATAGTTTGATTTGCTCCACTGGGAACTGCACAGTATGGCCATGAAACCACAGCGGTGGCTTACAGACACAGTTTCTGTTGGAAAGAATATGGAATTTATTGAGTTTTTGTGGAGATCGGTACAACTTATATTGAACTATTTAGTAACAAAATTAAAATCTGTGGAGAAACTTCACGGTTAACAAAGAATCTCAAAATAATGCTAAAAAAACACTCTGTAGGGTCGCAGGGGGGCTGGAACCTATCCCAGCCGATTCAGGGTGAAGGCAGGGGACACCCTGGACAGGGACATCGTCTATTGCAGGGCTACACATCGAGACAGACAACCAAGCACACTCACATTCACACCTACGGGCAATTTAGAATCACCTAAGAATCATTGCTAATTAACCTTAGCATGTTTTTGGACTGTGGGAGGAAGCCGGAGAATCTGGTGAGAACCCACGCTGCACAGGGCAGAAAGATCCAGGGAAGGCAGGGGCGCAAACTGGGGATCTTCTAGCTGTGAGGCGATGGTGCTAACAACCCAGCGACCGTGCAGCCCATTTGACAAAGATATTAACTTCAATTACAACACCAGCAGGCGCCAGCACCCGGATTTGGTATTTTAATATTTTTGGGGGACCATTTGGCATCTAAAAATCTCATAAAAAGCTAAAAAAATCAAACCCTGATTGAAAATAGTTGTCTTTTTACACATCCTGCAGACATTATCCTCCACTGGGAGTTGTTTTTCTGAGGAATTAAACTTCATTCACTCCCATTTTTACCTCTATTTTTAGCTTTCATCTCCGTCTCCAACAACTACTCAGAAAAAGTGAATATCTGGGCCATTAGCTGCACAAATTGGATTTTCTTCACCTTGTTTGTTTTACCACGCTGGGCAGTAAGATACAGCCTGTTGATTTTTGGCTGTACTTTTGACTGCACTGTACTGTTTTTTTTATCTGCCGACAGCTGCCTGATGCTGCTGGAAATGGAGTTATGGGACTTGAATTAATTCACTAGAAAAGCAAAACAATGAACTAAACGAAGATTAAAACTACAGAAAATGCCTGTAGAGCTGCACAGTAGTCATTATATGTGACTCATTTTTCACTACAAACAGTCATGTAAAGCACAGGTAATACAGAAACATTGATTTATGGACGTTTACAGTAACAACAATTATGATAATAGTAATAATATTAATAGTAACAATAACAAAATTCTAATCTTAATAATACAAACTCCATTAAAGTGTACAATGGCTAACATGACAACAGGAAAACAGAAATAGTAGTAAGATAGTTACATACACAGTATGTTAATATACAGTATAAAGGCTTTTTTCTCCTCATCTTCTCCTCCATATTCCTTTATTTCCCTCCTTTTTCTTGGTATCCCAAGTTCCATCTTTATCCTCCTCCTCCTCAGTTCCATCTTTCCCGTTCCCCCACAAATTCCACCATCTTTTTTTCCTCTTGTCGTCCTCCGTTTTGTACTTGAGTCTCCTCACGGGGTCGGTGGCACTTCGTAAGGGCGCAAGGTTGTCGAACTCCTCATTGAGCACGAAGGTCCTCTCGACGAGCTCGGCCGACTCCTGCCAGTTGTGGAAACAGTCAGAACCGAAGCGACAGATGTCCTGCACAGCGTTTGGAGACAGGACAGAGCCGTCAGGACGCAGGACCACTACTGTCGGTACGTCCTTCACCTTAAACATGGCCTGCAGCTCCCTGAAAAACAGAAAAGCACACAGGCAGATGTTAATATACACAGTATTTATGTATAGACAGTTATAAAAGGTCATACAGAATTATTCTAGAGAGCACTCACACAGGTTACATATACACATATTCACCGATCAGCCACAACATTATGACACTGACAGGTGAAGTGAATAACATTGATCATATTGGTACTATGTGGTGTTCTGCTAGAAAACCTTGGATTTTAACATCCGTGTTGATGAGACTTAGACACCCAAATAAACATTGTCCCAGAACAAGCACACTCCCTCATGCAAATGGAAATCCCAAATGTCACTGGCCTAACCCTGCAGGAAAATGCACCCCACCACATGGCAACAACATCAAACAATCAGGAACATCTTGGAACATGACAATGGCCCAAGATGTTGATTTGACCTCCAAACTTCCTAGACCCCATTCTGATCAAACATCAACAGGATGCAGTGGAACAAGTTTGATTGACAGAGGTCCCACTGCACAAGCCAGAGTACCCAAAGGATCCACTGCCAACGTCCTGGTGCCAGACCCCATAGGACACCCTGAGAGGTCCTCTTGTCCATGCCCAATGGTTCAGAGCATTTTTGACCACATAAGGAGGACCAACACAATATTAGGCAGGTGATCATAGTGTTATACCTGATCAGTGTAGTTTAATTAATCTTTTGCAACAAGTCAGTCAGGTGCTGATCTTGGTTGGGCAAGATGCTGTTGTTAAGTGTGAGTTGCTGGCAGCTAAAGCAGTAACAAGAGATGGGAAAGTAGAATGGTTGGAATGGAGTTGAGCTAGACAATATAACTACCTTTCTATCTGTTTTGCGGTTTGATCTCCAGCCTGAAAACTTGTTTCTTTTTCTTCTCATCTTTACTGTTGCTGTTGTTATTTCACTCTGCCTTTGAAGAACAAAGCTGCAGGTGAACATAGGGGGTCATTTAGCAGCCAAACAGCAGGGTTGCTAACTTTGAGCTACAAGTTAGT
>OMNN01064400.1:0-10111 GCA_900302755.1 Chromis chromis
GATATGGATGATTCTGGTACTGAATCATACATTTTAGACCATGCAGAATCTGGTTTTTGGACTTCTGAATCATTAAGAAGCTTATTTTTTACCTTATTTGGGACTTCGGATCAAAATTACAGAACTGTGGTTAACCTACATAATGCTATAGTAGTGCAGTAGGTCTTAGGGTTAGGGTTCAATAGAAATACGTGTTGTAGATGTACATGTATCACTCTTAATAACATTTTGTTTCGTATCATTGCAGATGCCGTATTCCCTGTTAATTTTTCACAGTTTTGGGCTAGAGATGGTAGAAAGAAGCTCCAAAGAGATCTTAGTTGTATTTTTGGATTCCTCATGCTTGAGAACCTACTTTTTAACACCAAGATCAACTAAATCGGTTACTGTAGTGAGAATCTGTGGTAAAATAGACAATTTTATACGCAAAAAATGAAATCTTGAATTTCAGGTGGCCAGCGTATTTTTTCAAAAACCCCTAAGGAGTATTTGTTCCAAGTTTGATGCTTGTATCACATTTTTTGAAAGATAGTTTCACTGATCTGCTGCACTAACATCACCGCTAGCCTCAATCACACAATTAAAAAAAAGGAACTTCAGAGCTAAAAGCCCAGCCACCACCATCCGATCCAACCAGCCAACTCCTGCCGTTAATAACATAAAGCAAAGTTCACAGAGCGCTAACGTACGGAGAAAATTTTTAAAAATACAAAGTATCGCACCGTAAAAATGAATGTGTAAACACTCTCCTCACCTCAGTCTGTTAAACATACTGTACAACCAAAACACACCTTGGGAGTTTAGAGCTACAGGCACACACATATTTGAGTTTATGATCACATAAACATAAAATATAAATCTTTTAATTATGTTGATTTTGGTAAACAGTGCAAGAACCCGGACCATGTATAGGATGCAGTTTGTAAAGCTAATAGATAGATGGATTGATGGACGAAAATACCATACTGATTGTGAAGCTGTTGAGGTTTATGTAATATATGAAATGAAAACAGAAATAAAGAAAGAGACGGCGGGTCGGCCAGCGTGTTGAGGAGCTAAAATCAGACACTTTCAGCCAGCGTAATCTGTACGGAGATCAGTGAAGCGAATCTGGAAATGAGGTTAACACGGTTTAGAGTGAAGGCCATTAATCACAAACGCCATTAGTAATATAATTTTGGCGTCTTGACATCATCCAGATGACACAGAAACTGAGAATGTATCAAAGAGATTTAGATTCACAAGATAAAACGAAGGTGAGCATTAATAAATTCAATTAAGTGTGCACCAGGAATGAAAGAACCTTATATGTAATTTCATGCACAAGATCAAAGACCCCCATTCTGATGATTTCAAGTCTTACATTTTCTTTATCACAGTGGATCAAAAAAATCTTCAAGGGACTCAAAAATTAAAACTGTGTGAAAGGAAATAAAGAAAACGTATTGCATTTACAGTGTACTAAACAATAACCGACTAATTTTACAGTTACCCATTCGTTTGATCCTTTACTGTATTTGATTCTTGGTCAGGTAAATGTGAAACTCTATGGTCACTGTGTCGTTAATTTAATGTTCACTCCTGCACTCTTTTCCTTTACACCAGTGGTTCTCAACTGGTCCAGCTTCAGGACCCACTATGTCTCTATTAATAACGGTCGCAACCCAAATTTTTGAAGTTTGCTGTTCCTGTTAAAAAAATTAAGGTTTATTTGGGTGTAGTCTCAATGCATTTTGATACAGCTTGGGAAAATTTTGGCTTATTTTTTGTTCATTTTGGTATATTTGGACACTTTTGCCAAGTTTGGGGCATATTTTGCACCATTCTGACAGATTCTGAGCACATGTTGGTTTATTTTTGGCACATTTTAGCATAAATGTCTCCAATAAGCTGGCAGAGCCAAATCTAGAGGTTAACAGTGGGCAACTACTGGTGTCTCCACCACTAAATATCCTGCTATTGAAAGCAAACTGTGTCATAAGAAACACGTCCTTTAGAATAATATACTTTATACCACTACTTTTTTTCTGCGATCCTCTAAAAATGGCTTCGCAACCCACTTTTGGGTCCCGACCCACCAGTTGAGAACCACTGCTTTACAGTGATGTGCTATTGCCTCTCCTCAAAAGTTCAATATTCACCAAGCGATTAATTTTTCACCCACTAACAGGAAATGTTAGCTGGGGTAAGATCATAGTGAGTCAGTGGTGCACAGCTACCATCTGTGGTTACCACTTCTAAATCAGAATCCCACCTCGATGTAACGTAGCACAAAACACTTGCACACAACCTGACTACTGCATTTCCTTAAATGTAAACCAGTAGCCAAGTAAAAGCAGATTCCTGGGTAGTAGCTGGTGGTGTGGTTTACACAAATAAATAAAGGCTGGAGAAAAAATAAAGGTGGATTAACTCCTAGTTCCTGTCATATATTGTGCAGGAAGTTAGGTATAATGTACACGTACTGTTAAAAGAAAGCTAATTAAATAATATTGACCAAAATAATAAATTATGATTTTTGCAATACTCAAGCAGCTCTAATTTCTGTCAGTGTTCCTATAATAAGTGAACACCGTGAGACTTTCAGTTCCCTGTCTAACTCAACAGTTAGCGCTTGGAAAGAAAATACAGCGTCTCCCACATTACAGTCACGCTTCTTGTTCTGAACAAGTACATCGCTTTAATGGACCTCAGCCTTCGTCATTATTTCTCATCTGAATGACCTCCATTTGCAGGCGGTTTGCACAGACGGTAATTCCAGCCTTATTACATCAGCATAACAGGAAGTCCAGTAAACAGAATAATACTAAGTACACCATTTAAAACCCACTGACAGTTATGGCATGTGAGACACCAACCTAACATTCAGAGAGCAGAAGCCAGGCCATGTTGGCATATACGGCGTGATCACCAGGCAGAGAGGCCTCCTGGCTGCCTCTGCAACAGTACTGAGAGACAGTTATACATGTCTAACAAATGCAGAAGCTTCTTTCAAGAGCGCTGATGCACCAGGGCAGACTTGTTCCACATTCCACAGGTAAAATGAAAACTTGAGTCCATCTGCTAAATACAATGTCCACCTCATTTATCATAAATGAGCGGAAAACAAGGCCAAACATTCCTGCCTCTGAAAGCTCACGCACAATCCTTATCGATCTCTTCGCTGCAGCCGTGCAGCTCCCCACTTCCTGGCTTATGTGTTGCTGGGGCGACAGCTAAATTATGCAACAGTGCTGCCTCAACAGACAGGATTCAGTGCCTGAGTGGCAAAAGCAGGGCTCAAGGGTGACAAGTGATGGCAGGGCTTGCCAATAACAGACACAAGTACCCCCAAGAAACCAGATTTGGACCACTGTGGTCTGGTTGGCCCCTCTTTTCCTGTGTTAAAAGCATTCCTTCCCCAAGTTGTAGGCGACTTCTACGTTTTTCTTATCTGCCTTGGCAAGTAAGCACTCCAGTTGCACTGATTTACTTAAGTCCCTTGCACACACAGATCATGCTATAATGCAGCTAAGAAGACCCCTCCATTAAGCCACCTTTGCTCAGTCACACTAAAAGCAGTAAATCAGCATAATGCCTCCTCAGAGTATGCTCTCAGAAAGCATGCAGAATCATTGTCATAACGCGTAACACAACAGCATATTGGATATATATGTTTAGTTTATTTTATTGGATTTTGCATTTGTTAATGATGAAGAATGGGGGTAGGACTTGACAAGCCTAGGCTTCTTCCTATCTCTTTTCGAACGAGTCAAATGTGTATTATATTGAAATAGTTTCTTTTCATTTTTTAAATTTGTATATACAGATTTTTTTTCTTTCCATTTGTTTTCATCTATTTTTAATCGTTCGTTCGTTTGAAATAAAGAAAGAAAGAAAGAATAAAGAAAGAAAGAAAGCATCACTATCTAGTCTGGCAAGTCCCGCCATGCTGCTGGCCTTAAAGGGGCTTTAGTCTGAAATACTGAAAGAAATACTGGTTTGCAGAATCTCTGGAATGGAAACTAGACCAAATAGATGAACTACAGCTGCAGGTTTTATTATTTATGCCACGAATAAGTAACAACTAAAATGTGGCCACCAATCTGTCAACTTGATTCGTAGTTGCACACTTGGCAAGCACTCCCAAAAAATGACTATTTAGCCCTGTGATGTGATGAGAGAAGTGCTCATAGCAGCTTCTGAGTCTTGTAGCTTTGTCGTCACTCTCCCGTAGAAGTGCTCGGCTCACTGCCTTCATCTTGTCTCATTAGTCATACGAGCAAACAGCACGTGGACACAAGACTTTTAAAACTGTGGAACAAAAAGCCACAACTTTCACGCGTGCACCTGTAGCATACCATCCAACATTTCTCACTTACAACATCCAGCTAATCCAACTGAACCAATGTCACCGCCAATATATTGGGACGCAATCTGTGTGCTGCAGGCATGATTAAAACTCTATTAATCACAGACAGATTATCGCAAGAAGAGGAGGGGTCTACATGTGTGTGTATGTGAGCAGAAGAGGTGGGGCGGGCGGGGGCTGGATTACAGAGGTCATGTAGCCTCTGTCCCGCTGCAGTGGAGGCCAGCCGGTTGCCTGGCCCAGCTCTCTCTCCACGCGACGCCTTTGTCCATCCCCTTGTTTGACAATTATTTACTCTGCTGTTTCGAACAGGGCTGAGGTCACCACGCATATATCACTGACAAGAAAACACTGGCTACCATGTCTGCCCACCCCCACCTGACCTATACAGGACATCACCATTCATACATTCAAGAAACTCCACTTGAAGACAAACTGCTCAAATGACTGTCGGCCAGGTTTTGCTGCTAAGTGAGGCACATTACAAAGAGGTGTTACGTCATTACTTCAGAGATGTACTCGAATGGTTTCTTTTTATATCTGCAACATGTCAGACGTTCCATTCTGTGTCTAGAGATATAAATCATTACAACCATTCATTTTTAGTTAAGTGAAATGTTGGTTAATTAGACATTGGTACCCGTGGGTATGTCTCTGTAAGTTCCTCTGAATTAAATCTGGAGCTACACTGTTTAATTATGGTTTAACAGCATGGCAGTATCTCTGTGACTGCAATCATGGCATTGGATAAAGATTCCATCCAGTGTGACTTGTTACATGAAATGTAAATGTTAACGGTTGTCTGTACAATTGTCTCTTTAGCTGGGTATCTCGTCTCCCCTCTGTCACTGCTTTTAGAACATAATAAATGTGCTTCCCCCATTATTATAGAGGGTCGGTATTTGCGGCATCTGCCAGACTTGTCTCTGGCCTCTCGAAGACAATGACATCAAAAAAAAAAGAAAAAAAAGAAAACACAGGTCCCCTGCTTCCACTGTCCCCCTCCCCCTACAGCGGGTGCAACCTGAAACTGCCTGAAGAGATGAGCCGTCATTAAATACTGCAGAGCTGACATAATGACAGGAAAGATAAAAGAGAGGAAACAAAAAAAGGCCAGACCAATTCTCGTCCCATAATGCCTCCCCCAACCCCCAGGCTCAGCCCGCCTCTCCTAATAAAAGACACCAGGCCACAGATTGGGCACTGGTCAGCTACAACTTTTCTGCTATGATCTTCTGTTCCGACAATATTTAGACAAAGCCAGGCCATCTCGTGGAATACTCCTCTATTGTTTTTGACAACTCTGAAAACAATAAGCAGCCACAACAATGCAGTGAAACTCCAATTCATACAATGTTCATATTCCATGTAGCAATGTGTTTAATCATCTCCATCAGATCCCTGTGAAGGCAGAGATTCTATAAAATAATAATAAACATACAACTACTACTGTACCTCTTCACAACACATTTAAACTATTGTCTTCACTCAGAACCTGTGTGTCTTTTCCACTGTCCATGATCCAAAGCTAAATTTGGAAATGTCGTCAAGACAAGCACCATTCAAAGACATTTGCCTTTAAATAGACAGTAATAAAATCCAGACACATGATAGTCCAGCACCCTCAGCCCACTGATCAAGCACAGATATGTCCGCTGACACTGCCCACTCCTGTACAGCTAAGGCTTTTTATATCACCCACGGGCCGCTGAGCTCTCTTTAACCTGCTATGTCTCAAACTATGATGTTAAACCACATGTAGCTCGGCTCGGTTCCCAGTTGGCATTCCAGTGTTCTGTAACACTGTGCTGAGGCAATATTTACCTTCAAGGTAAAGTACTCTTGGCACAAAGCCGAAACTCTTAGGGTGGCGAGAGTGGGGTGTGACAGGTTGCTACTGTATATTACATCCAACCTCTCCACCCACCCAAAATCCTCGTGCTGACCCGGCCAACCACCCACAGCCTCACAGCAGCAGCACTGCCCCGCCTGATTCCGCTACCTGGATCCGAGCCAAACCAGAGCCTGAGCAAAGCGCCAAGAGGGACAGAGAGCGAGAGACTCACACACACACGCAGAGAATGTGAGCGCAGGGGGAGACTAGTGAGCGTGAACACATTGCGCCTCAGCCTGGCCCTCTGCCAGGGCTCACTTAGGAGGATTTTTCGCCACAAAAGCCAATCAGCGGTCAACCCTCCGTAGAGAATTGAAGTGCCTTACAAAGATACTGCTGCTTGTACCACAGCAAAGATTAAGTAGTCTCTCACAGCAGGGGGCTGGACTGACAAATCAAACTAAACACACTACAGTTGAGGAGAGATAGAACCGTTTTTATGGCAGCTGTATTGGCAGTGGGAACTCTTCAGTGATAATCTTCAAAGATCACTCCAGATAAAGTGGTTATACAGCTTTGGTTTTAGGGGCAATGCTTTAACTGGGAAAAGACCAACACAGGATTTTATGCGATAAGGAAGAAATGGTGTGGCAAACGGGCAAAGCACTAACCTGTCTGAAGTGATCATCAAAACCCCAGTCGGCCTGTCCGTTAGGAGAGGTAGCAGAGTTAGGCCCTGCAGGAGACAGACCCTCATCAGGTTCCTGCTTCACTCTAATAGGTGGGGATGCAGCCCTCTGGGGGGCCGACGCAGAGTAACTGCCAAATGGACGGGCTGGGATGCGGGAGGCATTCTGCTGCAAAGCGAGGGTCTGCTTGCGGAGGAATTCCAGACCACTGGCACTACCCTCATCCTCATCGCTGCCTTCGTCCCCCTCCATCATCTCATTGTCGTCATCATCATCCCCAGAATCCCGGCCTCTGTCCTCGTCATCCTCTCGTTCCGAGTCCACACTGCTTTGATTGGACACCCGGGGGGGCAACCCGCCACCAGGGATGCCTCCAGCCAGGCCTTTGCCCATGAAGCTGGCCCCAGAAGCCCGGGCAGCTGCTAGGATGGCCTGCTGGGCAGCAACCTGCTGAGCATACATGATGTGGGCCTCTCGTAGCTTCCTCTCTTTGCGCTCCATTTCCAGTCGGGCCTGCTGCTGGCGCTGGAGCTGCTCCATCACCGCCTCCAGCTTCATTCCTCCTGAAGAGGTGTTCTGAGGAAAGGCCACACCGGGCTCCTGAGACATGCTGGGCTGTGGGAGGAAGAGAAGGAGTCAAGGATGATCTGCAGTATGCTGAAATCTAATTACTCCTCAAAGCTGCAACGGAAACAAAGAAGCCTGATTTAAACATAAAGTGACACATGCGCACAAATATGTATAATTCAGCCACATGGGTTTCATCAGGTACAGCTAGTAAAAACTTTATTGTAACTTCTTGTACTCATTTACTGAAGTCAATGTTTGAACTAGGGGGCCTAAGCCAAGTGCCAGCGAGTGTAAAATCTGCAACACAACAACTAATCTAAAGTATTCTAATATGTGAAATTAAATATTTACTGTATCAGCTGAGGTTCTCAACTTTTACATCTAAACTCAAAGGCCTGGGCATGTGTAAAAGCAGGAAAATCCACTGTCTTCGTTCAAGCACAGTAATATAACCAGGTTTGTAGCCAACCCCAAAAGGATTAAAGCAATTCACAGAAACACTTTTAAAGTTTTGGTCGGTCAATTACAGACACTTCGGCAGGCAGACACAGAAATAGAAGAGATAAGATAAAAGTATTAGGAACACACTTAAAGTATTACTGATTTCTTGTGGGTGTAGTTCAAAGCTTTCCCCATGAAGAAATCCTCATAAACGCCTTTATAAAGGAAGGGGGGGGACTAAAGTTAATAAAGTTAATTCATACAGCTGTAATATCCAAACATATACCAAAAGGGAGACAAACACCTTCCAAATAGCCTGCAGCAGAAACCTCGACGTTAAATGAACAAGAGGATAATCTCCAGTGTTAATAAAAAAGGCAAACAACCAGTCAAGTGGAAAAAAACTGTTCAAACACCTTTTCCGCATTTAGCTCGTTAGCTGCCACATCCTCAAAATACGTGGATAACGTATGCGTAATAGGTTTTAGGTGAAGTTACCACGCAAACCTAGCCCACGGACGCGTTTGTAAAAAAAAAAAAAAACTGTACATATGACAGCGTTATCCTCAGATGATAAAATCAGACAAAAGTAACCTACCATAAGGTAAAAAATTACCTCTTAAAGTTTGTTCTTCTCTCTCTTTGGGAAACTGTAACGTTAAGCTAGCTCACTCTTTTCCTTAACGTGAATAAAAGGCGGTTAAAACTGCGTGTCGGAGGGTTTTCAGCTCGTTAACCGCTCAGACAAATGTGAAGGGATGCCAGGCAGGACCGCGACTCACCATTTGTGCCTTACTACTGCTTGAATTGTCCACCATCCCTCCTTCCTTGGCTTTATCCTCCTTCTTCCCTCGTTTCTGGCACTCGTTCAAACACTTGTAAACACACGCGCGCACGCGCACGGGGGGGAGCGACAGTGAGAGCGTGCACCGCAGGCTGAGAGATCCGCGAGCCGAAAGACCGTCCGTGTTCCGCACGAGCTCTCCGAACGGGCCGCTGGTCCTGCCGGTGTTTGTGTCCCCGCTGAATTTGGTGATTTTCTTCTTTAATAGAAAAGGGGACCGACTGGAAAATGGCCCGATCTCATATCTCGGAAAGCGCTGAGGTAACTCCCAGTCGGTTTTTTTCCTCCCCTTCAATTGACACCCCCCGCATGGCGCACAACAGCGTTAGGCCCGCCCAGCGACTGCAACAAGTAGCAGCCCTTTCAGCTTCATGACACTTATTTAGCACTTTACCTGTAATTTATTCATGTCATACGTTTCATTATTTGTATAAAACAGCAGTCAGTGGCCTAAAAACAAAATAAAGCCTCTTATGGAGTGTCTATAAGAAGCCCTGCATATTCTCATTAAAGCTGAAGTTTAAAAGCGCTCTTATTGTGAACTAGTAGGCTAAAATAGCGCCAGATGCTTCCCACATTGCAATCTATTAAAACATAAGTATACACACAGATATAAGTGGAAATGTATATATTTTAAATCTAAATTCCACGGTTGGAAATGGGTCACTGTACCTACAAACACTGGTGTTTCACTAAACAGGACAAGTTACACACATGTCCTGTTAACAGAGTCAGATCTGCTTCTAATGCTACATAACATGGCAATGGTTGTAAAGTAATGTTTAAATGAGATGCTGGAAAAACTTCATGGAAAGTGTCGGTGAAGTGCAACAGGTATGGCATTAGGAATGCAGCGTGGCTCCAGGCTGCCCCCTGGTGGAAACAAGGACAATCAGTTTTATTGGCAGGTAATAATATTAATAATAATTATAATGATAATCTAACCTTTATTGATCACCTTGGGGAAATTCCTTCTCTGCATTTGACTCATCCTATTCAAAGTTAACCTTAACTATACATACTAGGAGCAGTGGGCTGCCACAGTGCAGCACCCAGGGAGCAGTCAGGGGTTAAGGGCCTTGCTCAAGGGCCCACAGTGGTGGTGACTGGAACAAGCGGTTGCTCTCACTTTCCCACCTCAACCTCTTGCCAGTCCGGGGACTCGAACCGGCAACCCAGCGGTTACAAGCTTCACAAACCGCTAGGCCACCACTGCCCCTAAAAAGGCCACCACTGCCCCTACAAGGTACAGGTACAGGTAACTTTTCACATAAGAGGAGTTTGACTTGGTGCATTATAGTAAACGATGACAAGTAGAGGATTTTTTAAGGATTTAAAAGGAAAGCAAGTGTTGCAAGTCAGAAGAAAGTAAGTGTAGTGAA
>OMNN01064401.1:0-10987 GCA_900302755.1 Chromis chromis
TTAGAGTCAGTTTAGCAGTCTTCTGAATGCAGAAAAATTATGAATTATTGATTTTAATGTGGTAATTGTTCTTAGCATTTAATTTTTTGTTTCATTGTATAAAAATATCTTTTATTTTTCTTGAATTGCCATTGGATTTTAAGTGTGTCTGCCTTTAAGTACCTCTGAGGTTTTAAATGAACCACTTGTGGACATTAAAGAGCTTCTCAAACTAGTTTTGTATCATTTCTTTACTGTAAATTGGTATTTTGACTGTCAGTAAAGAGAACCCCTAAAAACTAAAACTGCATCGCCACCTAGTGAGGATTTCATGGAACTATTTGGAATAAAGTCAAATAGCTGAGGATGAAGCCTAAATTCAATTCAATTCATTTGTACAGCCCAATATCACAACACAGTTGTCTCACAGTGCTAAAGAGATGGAGAAGGAGGAGATACTAAAAAGGAAAGAAAAAGAAGAATGAAAAGAGAAGTGCTTACACAGAGAGGTGAAAAATATCCGCTTAGGTCAAATGAGGACGTTTCATCCTGATCATGTGGTTTACAACCATTTGCAACGCTTTCAACAAGAGCATGAACATCACTAATTTGATCTTTTCCCTCCTGAGAAGTGTGAAAGCTGTGAAACTAAATCATGAGCTGATGAAAGCTGAAGCCTCAGTGACACCGTGAAGCTCAGTTGAGTCTTTTCTACTGTAAAATCTGCTCATTTTCCAGGATATCAGGTGACCGCAAACAGAACTAACTTGTGACATTACCTCTCTGCACAAACCAGGCTGGATCTGATGGTAACGCCAGATCGAGTCTAAACGTCTTCTTGTGCGTGTTGTGATGATTCATCCATTTTGGCTTTTGAATTCGTATAAACTTCACAGTGAGTTCTCATTGCTGACCTTCATGTAATACACAAACCAAAAAGGACTTCTCGGGCAAGAGCTGGAAATTTGGAACCACTGACTGGAAGTTGGCAGCTATTTCAGTCCAAGATTGTGTTGCATTACATTTAAATGGCCTCAAACATCCATCCATCCATTATCTATACACCGCTTAATCCTCTGTAGGGTGAGGAAGCTGGAGTATCCGGTGAAAACCCACGCATGCACAGGGACAACATGCAAACTCCACACAGAAAGATCCCAGGCGTCCCAACCGGGACGCGAACCGGGGATCTTCTAGCTATGAGGTGACGGTGCTAACAACCTAGCCACCGTGTAGCCCTGACCTCAAACACAGATCAGTTGCTCCACAAAGAGACCTTAAATAACCACAAAACGCTTTAATGAAACTGCAAAGATAATTTATAAAGAGCAAAGCAACCACAAAGAGATAATAAACGATCACAACTATGAGTAAAATTACCCTAAAAAGATAAAGAACTGCTGCAAAGAGACTTGAAATAACTGAGAAGACCACGAAGAGACCTTAAATGACCACTAAAAAGAATGTAAAGAAAAAAAAAAAAGTGACCACAGCGAGATGGATAACAACGTATAAAATGTCCACAAAAACACACAAAATGACTGCCAAGAGATGGAAAGAGAAACAAGACGCCCAGAAAAAAAGACAAAATTATCATAACAAGACATAGAAAGGCAGTTGATCATGAAGAGACATAAAATGACTACAAGGAAACGCAAAACAGCCAAAAGAGAGAGCAAACAAGACATTAAACTACTATAAAAAAGAACCTCAACTAGTTGTAAAGATATAGTGACCACATAAAGACATCAAATGACCAACGTGACACAAAGAGATGTTAAACAACCACAACAAGGAGTGAAATGGCCACAAAAACGCAGAAAATTACTAGAAAGCAATACAACAACAAACACAAGAGACATCAAATGACCACAAAGCGACACAAAGGAACTATAAACACCATACAAAGATGCAAAGTGGCCTCAAAGAGAAGTAAGACAACTACAACAAGGTGTAAAATGAGCTTCAAAGTCAAACGTGGCGTAAATGTTACACAAAAGAAATTAGATTCTCATAAAACACTAGTTCAGTGGGATGTGAAAACCAGTGATGGACAACAATGTGCCAGATCTTCCACTCTGACAGTTGAGAGGGAAAACCAGCTCTGAGGAACCAGCAGGAGGAAGATCTGGGATCAGATGGTGAAGCTGGCAGAGCTTCAAACGGTCAAAGCTGTGTCATCTTAACCACAGAGACTCGCTGCTTAATGACAGGGAGCAGCAACACATACATAACACGCACACAGACTGATGTTCGGCATCCAAAACCTTGCACTCTATGTGATTATCTCCCCCCCAAACTGGAGAGGACGAAACTAATAACAGCTATCAGAGAGAGAAGAGGAAAGAAGGAGCAGAGAAGTGGGAGAAAAGTCCAACAACAGAGACTCTGTGCATCTCAATATCGAAAGGTACTTTATGAATATTATCATGAACTCAGTATTTCCTCAGTTGAAGTTCTTACCTGTTATGTGCGCATCAACAATAAATAAAAAAAAAACATTTAAAAAGAGCAGTGACAATCTGGTGAAAATCCTGTAACCTTCAAAAAATGTCTGATATATCTGTAAGATACTAACTTTAGCTGACAAACAGTTTGGCTTTTTTATTTTACAGCCAATGTGTAAATTTAGTACCTTTATTTCTGTGATTTATCTGTAACCGTTAAAATGTATTTTCATTTGAACAGCAAATATGTCAAATAAGTTGTCTAATTTAAATACAGTAAAATTTAAATTCAGCCAAGAATGAAATATCATTTGTAAAGAAAACAAATTTGTAGACATTTTTAAACCGACACCCTATTTTTAATAGGTTTAAAACATTCCCATTTGATACTCTTTACCGTTACCCAGGTGACTAAACCATTCCTCAACTTTGTGTCGTCCTTCTCCTGTAGATCATATTTTGCGCTCTCTGAAGCTGCATGTTTGACCTGTAGTTTTGATCAAACTTGCTCATTGCTCTCTTAGCTATACTTTTCTGACTCCCATTTACCCTAACCGCGACTGGTTGAGGCAGATGGCCGCCCTCCCCGAACCTGGTTCTGCCAGGTTTCTTCCTACTACAGCCAAAGAGCTACTCAAGGGAATCTTGGATTTATTGGGGTTCTCTATAATACTGCAAGGTCTTCACCTTACTATGTGAAGTGCCCAGAGATGACTTGCATTGTGAACTGGTGCTATACAAATGTATAGAATAAAAATAAAAAAAACGCACCATGATGCTTGTAGAGTATGCTCAATCACAATAGTCTAATCAGAGCTTTTGAGGCAGACAAAGGCAAAAGACTTGGTAAGATCACAAGGAAAAGTGTGGTCTGAAATTTTTGAACATCGAGTATAAAAATAGTACCCAAGGGAGGACATTAAACCCCCAATCCTGGTAATTTTGGTACCAAGCTCCACGCTCATCTCCAACTGTGCAGAGTATAACAGCAGCACATAAGCATCCTTTGAGAAAAGCAGCAGCTGTTTGAACTGTGAACAGAATCTGGCAGACTCACTGTCTTGATGTGCAACCTCTAATTTTCCCTGGTACTGACCACCTGCTTGGCAAACTGCCTTTGTCTCCAGTTCGGCGTGTGGTTGGAGTTGATACCCATTACACTGTTATTTTTGCATCTGAGAAAGCATTAAACTGCCATGTTTTGTTGGTGAAAGTTAAAGTGGTTGTTTACACTGAGCTGTGTTCTTAACATGAACGCTGAAGAAGTTGTCTTGAACCAAAACCTGAGTCTTTCAGGGTTTACAGTTCTAGCTTGACATCTGAGTCTATACAAAACCCTGGTCCAACTCTTAGTAGGAATAAAATACTATAGAAGCTTTAACTGAGTACTGTGAGCTACCAGCGTTTCAATCATTCTGGTACCAAGAGTGTAGAACCCCAAGCCAATGAAACATTTGATACTATTCCAACATTGCCGTAACAAAACCGAGTTTCAAATGACATCCATAGGCAGCAGTGCAATTTCAAGAGGTTTATTAAATTTCACAAAAGTCGAATGCCATGCCAGAACCAACTGTCCAGAAAAGCTCCAGAACCTGTGAACAGAAACACCAATTAACATTTTTTCTAATGCATTGTCCCTTACCTAAAAGGTGTTGGATGAAATCTAAACATGCCCATCCCCCAGTACAAAGCTGCATCTTAAAAAATGCAAATCATTGTAAACAGAAAGGTACTTACAGTTAGGATACTTATGGATGACACCACCCATCATGTAGCAGCTGCTACCAACTGTATGCGTTTTGTGGTTGACCTGGTCCAAGATTTGCCTGTGGATTTGCATCAAAGAACCTTCCAAGAGCCTCCTCCCACATGCCAGCTTTGGTTTGGAGCACACCTGCCTGCTGGAGAGGCTGCTGCCTGGGCGGGTAGACTGGGGGTTGCTGCTGCTTGGGCGGGTAGACTGGGGGTTGCTGCTGCTTGGGCGGGTAGACTGGGGGTTGCTTTGGCTGCTGGGGAGGCTGCTTGGGGGCCTGGTAGACTGGGGGTTGCTTCGGCTGTTGCCTGGGTGGAAAGACTGGGGGTTGCCTTAGCTGCTGGGGAGGCCGATAGACTGGGGGTCGCTGGGGAGGCTGCTTGGATTCAGACTGCATCGCAATTGCATGACTTGAAACTATACCACTTTCAGTGCCTCCATAACTACCTTGAGAGCCTCCTGGCTGTGTAGAGCTCTCATAACTGGAAGCAGGTTTGTAGCCTTGTGGCACGTTCTCCCCTAACTTCCGGTAAGGTTTAATGCCTCCGGGGGGTTCATATCTATAGCTGAGACCTAGATGGAGAAGCCATTTTCTTAGTCAACACTTTAAGAAGTTACTGAATGGAAGTGAAGCTTGCAGTTTGTATGGTGTGAATGCCTACCTTTTGCATGCTGCCCCAAGGCTAACAATGAGAGCAATAGAACCCTGGAAATAAGAAAGTGTAAATGAAACAAACACAATTAGTGCAGCAACAAGTCTGCAAAAGTACAGAAAAGTAAACCTACCTCACACAAAATCCAGATATCATTTCGTGGATTGGACAGCTTCTGCTGTTAGCAGGCAAACAACAAGATGAGAAACTATTGTTTCAGCTTCCTGTTTGCTGCTTTCACATCTGCGCTTTTAAAGGTCTGGGACCTGAGTCAACCAATCACACCTCACAGTGACAGAGCAATCGGCGCAAACCAGAATCAGGTTTGGCAGATCTTCAGCAACCTGAGGGCAGGTGTTTGCACTTTAGCTAATTAGCACTTCAACTGAGAACCACTCATCTTTTCACAGCAGTCTGCAGACCTGCTTTCAAAGCAATGATATTCATGAGATTTCTGCTGCAACCCAAATACAACAGAGGTTACACTGAATTTGTAGTGCACGATGAACCAAAACTGAAATACAATAAAAAAAAGACCTGCAACATGACTTCCACTCACAGAAGTTTCTATCAGTAAGATTGTTGGAGCTTGATAGAAATTTGAACACCAAAGGAAAAACTTTTTCTTAATGAAATGTAATAATATAAACCAGTTTGACTAAGTTCCACACTTTGGTTGCTGCCAGAGGAGTTGTTATTTAAAGTGAGTTTGTGTTAGCTTGTTGTCTTCCAGTGCAGTGCAGACTATTCCTTACAGCGGCAACAGTGATGGAAATTGCTATAGCAGAGTCAATGCTTTGGTAACATGTTAATGCAAAGACAGTTGTAGAATGAAGTCAACAATACTTCTTGTGAGGTATTTAGCTCTGTAGCCTCCTACTACATAAGTTTGATACAGAATGGTGTCCTCATGGCTCTCCCTCTGTTTTGGCTCCTTCCATTCTTCCACCAAGAACTTGATCATTTTGTTAGAAGGACTGGAGAGAAGCTTTGTCCCGCTGGTCTTCCTATCAGACTTTGGCTCCTATCAAGTTTAACTGTGAGTGCATATGTTGTATGTTTTTAAAAAAAGCACTGAATGTAGTATGTATTGTTGGAGAGAAGGACACAGCTGACAAAGCTAAAATTTTATTCAACATCATAATTTCACAATAATACCCTGCAAACACTGTTAGATTGTACATCACCACATTACAAAGAAGCTTCATGCCACAAAGTCATGAAAAAACACCAACATTATCATAACAATCACACCAAATAGATATTTTTTGCATCTTATACCTCAGAGCTGCACTGAAATTACGGTGACACATTTAATGCACATTATTTTCCCTGATGCTATTCCGCTCTCCTACAGAAAAATATATACAATTATTAAAACATGCTGTTATGTTATAAGAAATAAATACAGGAAAGAGAAACAAGTAAAACAAAATTACAACAGAGAAAAAATAGAAGAGTTAAAATAAGCAATGAGATTGAAAGAAGACAGAACATGAAAGACAACAGAGATGGAAGAAGGAGGCACGAAAGGAAAGAAAAGAAAGCCATTCGGGTGAACATTGCCAGGGTCTGTTAACTGGGTCTGAGGCCGAGGCACAGAGCCAGCTCGTTCTTCTGGATCTTTCCGTCTCCGTTGGTGTCGCAGTGACCCATCAGGGCTTTTTTGAACTTGTCCAGGTCTGTTCCACTGATGCTGGGCTGCAGGGGGGTTGGAGACAGGAAGTGTCCACATAAAGATCAAAATGCTTCAAAGACAAGCTTATGTGAATCAATAAATTACTAATACCGGTCTATTTAAACGGAAAATACTACCGTTAATGTGACACAAAACTTACGGTAAATGTTACAGTAAAAGCCTTTCATGGTTGTGTTTAATGGGGTCTTACCAAGAACAATATGATAAATTAGAGATCTTCACTAATAGCAATATTAGTCTCAAAAAAGGCTTGTATCTCTCTTGAGCTACATTATTAGTAGCTACATAAGTATTGTATTTTTTAGCCATGCCACTGGTACAGTCAGTCAATCTGATGGATTGCACTGGAGTTCTGTACACTCATGGTGTCCAAAACAAAACTGGATCACCAACTGGGCCAAGTTTGGAACTACGCAGTTTCCAGGAGCCCCAAAAGCCCCAGTTTTACCCCGTATCATTACAAATTTGTTAGGAATTTCCACCACTGAATTGCATTGCCAACCGTGATGGTTCCACCGACTCAAAGAACGTTTCAGTGACCAAATTTAATTTAAGACCTTGTTGAATCACTGACAAAATAAAATCAGAAATAACACAGATTTGGAACTGTTCGGTTGGGGTTCACCTTCACCAGCTCCATCATATCCTTGACAAATCCGTCCACCTCGGGGCCCTCCAATGCACCAGTCTTACTCTATACACCAAAACACACACCACATATAGGGAAAAAGGCTATTAAAATCTCTGCAAAAGCTGCATGCTAGAATTTAAATGCAAAAACTTGAATTTTCCTTTGTGGGTATACTGGCTGCATCCCTGTGTTTTTAATGTATACTTGCACAAACACAATAATCTAATTTCAAAAATGTCCTTTGTGAAAAACAACTCCTCTCTTTGGACTTACAATATACCAAGAACAATCAAATCAATCAAATAATCTTCACTGGGAAAACATACAACATACAAAATAATAAGAAAAGAGAGGATTATTCAAACAGATCATCTGGACTTACAACATCATAGTGAGCAAATATCTTCTCAAAGTCCCTCTTTCTGTCCTCCTGACTGCAGGCCTGCAAACAGAATGAAACACTGAGAACTTCCACAAAACGTCGACAAGAAAAAGGAGAAATTTGTAAACTTGTGTTTCTTTTTCTTTTTTGTCCAGTTAACCCATTTCACATTCCAAATACAACATACAAAAACTTCCAACTTACATCCATCTTAAACTTCAGTAGGAAGTTTTCTTTCAGGCACAAAATTCTGGAGAAAAGAAACAAATGCAAGTCAACTGGACAACACACTAACTGAACTCATGCTCTGGCGACATGATACAAAGAGCAGATCAGACGGTGGTACATTTTTCAAAACCCCATGAAGGATTTCTTCAGCATTCATATGAATTTAAGACCTTTCTAGGACTGTGCTATATTTCACAGAAAACAAAAAATAAGGAATATAATTATTTACCTCTCAAAATGATCACACAGACACAAAATAATGACAGGGAAGCCCAACATTAAAACAAAGACACACGAAACAGCCATAAAGAGATATTTTGTCCATTTTGCATCTTTTTTGCAATGGTCATTTGAGTCTCTTTGTGATCAAAATGAGGTCTAAATGTCTACAAAGAAGCACAAAATGACACAAAACTGTTGCACAGAGACTCAAAACAACTACAAAGAGACTCAACGACCATAAAGAGACACAGAAGACCAACAGAAGACACAAAATGACAACAAAGGGACAAGAAATGGCCCCAAAGTTACACAAAACAACCACAAAGTTACACAAAACAACCACAAAGAGACACAAAACAACCACAAAAGACACAAAATGAATACAAGGAGACTCAAATCAGTGACAAATAGACTCAAAACAACCATAAGGAGAAACTCAAGAACCACAAAGCAGTGCAAAACCACCACAGAGACACAAAATGACCACCATAGAGACAAAACAACTACAAAAGACACAGAACGATTACAAAGAAACTCCAATCAATGACAAAGAGACTCAAAATGACAACAAAAAGAGTCAAAACAACCATAAGGACAAACAAAACGATCACAAAAGGCACAAAGCGACTACAAATTGATTCAAAACAACCACAGAGACTCAAACCAATGAAAAAATGCTCAACATGACTACAAAGAGGCTCAAAGGGACCACAAAGAGACTAAAAACAGATCTACAGTACCTGGCCAGGTCGTTCAGGTCCAGTCTGCCGTCTCTGTTTTTGTCAAACATCTTCATCTACAGAAGAGAAAAGTCAGGATGAAGTTAGCTGCCAGTGATGAGCAGCAGAGAGCAGCATCATTCATCTCCAGCCTGTTACCATTGTGTCAGTGTATTCCTCCAGCTTCTCAGTGGTGACCGACTTCTTGTGTTGGAGGAACAGGTCCTGAAGGAAGCCCTGCAGGGACACACAACCAACCATGTGTCGAATGGTTGAAGGCTGGTTTTAACCATAAGCTGATTTCTACCAGTGTCTAAAAACTTTACAAATGTTATCTTAACAGTTCTGTCACTTGCTTTGACAGGAAAATGGCCAGAAATGACATAAAGAGAGAGAAAAACTGCAACAAAGAGCCACAAAATGATCACAACAGGACACAAAATAGCCACTATGAGACATGAAATGACATAAAAGACACGCAAAATGACCACAAAAAGACAAAAATGACCACAAAGAGAGACAAATGACCACAAAGAGAGACAAAGTAACCAAAATGAGACATGAAATGACCGAAAAGACACGTAAAATGACCGCAAAGAGAGACAAATGATCACAACAGGACACAAAATAACCACAATGAGACATGAAATGACCGAAAAGACACGTAAAATGACCGCAAAGAGAGACAAATGATCACAACAGGACACAAAATAACCACAATGAGACATGAAATGACCTAAAAGGCACGCAAAATTACCACAAAGAGACAAAAATGACCACAAGACACAACATAACCACAATGAGACATGAAATGACCTAAAAGAGAGACAAAAAATTTACAAAGTGATGCAAACGATGCATAAAGAGAAAAAAATGAGTCACTCAAGTAAATTAAATTTGCTTATTGAATCTGGAAATAAAAGGTTTGAAAACAGTTCCTCTGGCCTGAAGATATGTTTCACCAAATCTTGTGATATGTTCTGTCATGCTCTCTACCTCTAGCACCACCTAGAGCAGGGGTGCCCAACATCTAAAACATGCAGGATAGTGGCCCTCGAGGACCAGGATTGGGCATCCCTGAGCTAGAGCCAGCCAGCTCTCTTCCCTCCTCTCTCTCGCTCTCTCTCTCTCTCCGGCTTTCCCTCTCTCTCTCTCAGGTGGGCGTGAGCACAGTGTGGCGGTGGGGCATGCAGGCAGGTGTGCCGAATTACCTGTCTGCTGATTAGGCGCACTGTGATTGGATCTCTCCAGCTGCACCAACTCTCCCTGTCAGGACTTAAGCTGCATTCAGACCATGAACTGATGCCAGACCGTAGAACAGCCTCAGTCAGTTTCTGATTGTTGTTCAGTCTAGCTGCTCTGTTTTACTAACTATTGCTTTCTTGTGCTCAGCCCAGATCCCCTGCCAGTCACCGTGGACCATCTCAGCTCCAACCGCTTGCCTGCCAGCCTCTGTCTTGGTTCCAATGACCACCAGCCGGCCTCCTCAAGCACACCTGCCTGCTGCCATTCCACTACCTCCTGCCTGCCCGCTGTCTCCGCCCGCCAGCATTTGTTTCCCCCTCACTCACTCTGCTGTAGCAAGAGCTAAGTTCCAGTTTAATTCTGAGCCAGTAGCGATTCTTGGAGCACCTCTAGTCTACAGTCCGTATGTTATGCTTATGCCACTACAATTCATAGTTTGAAGTCAGTCTGTTAATGTGCATTCGTTTCTGTGTTAGCATCCTGTTAGTCTGCCTGCTAGTTAGCCTCTAAGTTAGTATTACCTTCCTAGCCTGGTTTTACCTGGTCCTGGTTGTGTCTGTCTGATACCTCCATCAAGTTGTAGCTTTGAATCTTACGTTTATTAAACTATTGACGCTGATTCCCATCTGCTGTGTCCTTATTGCTCTGCCCTGAGTCTCTGCAACATGTTCACTCAATTCTGTTGAAATAATACAAACAACTACAACTATACAACTTCAGGCCAGGGTGTGCGAAAAAGCTTTTCCTTCCGTTTAAGGGAATCCATTACCTTGAGCTCGATGGCTGAGATGTAGCCGCTGTTGTCCGTGTCGTAGTTTCTCCAGATCTACAGAAAAAAGAACCAAATGTATAACGTTTAATTTTTAAATTTTTTTTCCTGTAAGTCAGGGGTGCCTAATCCTGGTCCTCGAGGGCCACCATCCTACATGTTTTAGAGGTTTCCCTCTTCCAACACACCTGATTCAAATGATCAGGATCGTTATCAGGCTTCTGCAGAGCTTGATGATGAGCTGATCATTTGAAGAG